>JAQZBX010095507.1:0-11908 GCA_029593785.1 Cabassous unicinctus
AAAAAAAAAAAAAAAAAAAAAAAAAAAAAAAAAAAAAAAAAAAAAAAAAATTAAGGGTAATGGTGGGGAAAAAATGCATGGAGTTTATGCGTTTTTAGAATTTAAGAGAACTTCAAGGTCCAACCCTAAAACAATACTCACTTAAGGAGCCTTCCTTGAAAACTGCAACCAAGAGGGAGCTAAACTTAATAGGGACAATTATGTCTATAAATGATCCTTTCCAGTGTATAAACATTTTGTTAAACATTCAATATCTTCCTTAAAAAAAAAAAAAAGATCGAACTTGAACTTGAACCTGTGCAACCTGTTCAAGGCTTTTTCCTTTGAGGGTTTATCCAAATCTCTTAGGCCTAAAACCTTGGCTTTCATTCTTCCAGGTGTCTCACCTTTGCCATCAGCATCAACTCTCATGGAGAGCCTACCATCTTCCTGCATTCTTTTAGGATCTGAAAATTAAAAGGCTGCTTGTTAGTGGTCTCAGTAGTCCAAGTAAAGTTAATTACTTGCTGAAATAAGCACTTTTAAATAGATCAGACTTAAGGTTCATTGTCCATTATTGATTCTCTTCTAGTAGAGGATCTGTGTTTTCCATCTAAAGTTTTCATATGCCTTTTTATTATCTGTATTTATGACTAGGCATGTACCAGACTCCAGGTTGTGAATTAAACAAATTTGGAAGGAGCTCTTTTCTTAGTGATCTTGGTAATTTGAAGATTGCTTATGTGATAATGGCTTGTGCACTCTTTAAAAGTTTACTTTAAAAAAATGCCAGCTCATTTAGATTGGTAACCATGCTGGTAGGATAACCTGCTGCAAATGATTTTTTTCCTTTATAAAGTTTGTGAAGTAGCTATTTGATGCTTTGTTCCGTCTGAGCAACAGTTTTTTAATTGTACAGCAGTTTACTCATTCAACAAATATTTGCTGAGTGCCGGCTGTTTGTCTCGTTCCAGGTGCTGGGGATATAGCAGTGAATAATATTTTGGCTTTAAAAAACAGAGTTTAAAAATACAATCTCCATTTCCTAAATAAACTGGTAAAATAACATGCACTTTGTATAAAAAATTCCTTTTTTTACTTTAATGATTATGTTTGCATTTTAGATGACAAAAATATTAAATCCACAAAAGACGGTTCTTCCTCCCTTCTTCTAGTCCCATGCCCACAAGAGAATCCCTGTTAATGTGTAAGTGTGTGTTCTTAGACAAGTTTTTCCTGTGTTATGAAAATGTCTGTTTATTTTCATTTTACTTTGTCATTCATCTTTCTGTATGGCTACAGAAATGTCTGCCTCCTTCTAACGACTAGTTCAAGGACCTTCCACACCATGGATGCACCATAATTTGCACAGGTCTCTGTTCAAAGCTGTTGATGTTTGTTTCCAATTTTTAGCAACTGTTGCTAGCGCTGAAGTAGACATCCTTGTACTTGCTTTTTTATGCCCATGACTAGGATTTCTGTAGGATAACTACAGTCTGTTTTAACTGTGTGTCTATGACTGACTGTAAGAACTTTTAAAAATTTTGATAGATATTGTTCAATTGCTCTTCAAAGAATTTATGGAATCTATGAAGTAATTTACCTTTAAAGATTTTTTTCCCCCTTTTAATACTTAAACGTTTGTGGTGGGCCTGTACTGTTTTTGAAGAGAACTGAAAGATGGAAGGGTGTAACTCCTGTTTCTTCGGGGTGCTCAACCCGTCCAGGAGAGGCACAGGATAAGCTGGGGCAGAGATTGGATGCTTGATGGCGGTCTGAGCCGTGAACCTTAGGGGCCTGGGAGGGAGAGGTCACTTCTGCTCTGCCTTAGGGTGGTGTGCCTGGGGAAGGGCCAGAGGTGCTTAGGAAGGCTGGCTTTTGAAGTCTGATTAGGTTTCTGTTGGGATTGTGCATTGAAGAAAGAGGAACTGCAGGGCAAAACCGCATTTCAGGGGAAAGGCATTTTAAACTTACAGATTCACCGAAAAGGAGACAGGGGTCACTTCTAAATCATTTTAGCTTACAAAGGATTATGGCATAGTCCTGTCATGAAGAGATCGGTGAGGGCGTTCTTTATAAAACACAAATGAACTCAAATGTGACTTTCTATGGAGGTTATGATGTCCATCTCCGCTGCTCTACACTTGTGCAGGGCTTATCACATAGTATCACACAGTAAGAATTCAATGTATGTTTGCTGAATAACTAATGAGTGATTGAATTGTCCAATAGAAGAAGAAAATCAGAAGAGCAGTGATGCTGAGGCGTGAAGCAGCTCAGTGGGCTATGTGGGGGTGGGAGTACAGACAGGTTAAAAGTAGCAGGGGTTGTGCGGAGTGGTATCAGAAAGAGAAGAGGTGGGCAGGCACCAGCTCACTAGCCTTGAGAGCCATGCCAGGGAGTGTGGACTTCAACAATTCAGACTGTGGGGAGAGTTTTAAGGAAGAAAACTACATGGTTAGTTTTGCATTTTAGAAAGATGACACTGGCAAGTGGGCTGGAAGGAGATGATGAATCCGGGACTGATGGATTAGCCTTCAGCAAGGAAAGGAAGGAATGACTACAGGAATTTCCAGGGCCTGGAAATGTGAGGAAGCCACACAGATGTGAGGAAGCCAGGGTGACACCTGAGGATGTGGTTGCTAGTAACCAATTAAAAACTAGAGCAAGGGGAGCTGATGTGGCTCAAGTGGTTGAATGCCTGCCTCCCACATGGGAGGTCCCAGGTTCCATTCCTAGTGCCTCCTAAAAAACAAAAACAAACAATAAGCAAACAAATGGAACCATTTGTGGGTGTGTGTGTTTGTGTGTGATGTGGCTCAGTGGGTGAACACTGGCTTCCCACATAAGAGGTCCCAGGTTCGGTCCCTGGCCCTGGTACCTCAAAAATAAAAAAAAGATCCAGAGCAGGTGTCGGTAGAGAGGAGATTTCATTTGGGGACCTCCTGAGTTCTCCGTGGTGAGTGTGGCTGTTTGATTCTGGAGCTCAGGGTGGGTAGATAGAGGTTTGGTCTAGAAATATGGCTCAACCGGCCATTCAGCATAAAAGAAGAAAAGCATAAAAGTTGGTTCTTATTTCCTAGGAAGAGCATGTGGAGTGAGGAAAGAGGAAGAGCTGAGGGTAAAGTTCTACAACTTGGATGAGCCAAGAAGTTCTAGCACAGTATCCAGAGGGAGAAGGAAAACCAGGGGTGTTGACCCTGGAAGAGAAAGGGCAAAGGGTAGGAGATGCTTTTCGAGCAGGAAAATGCCAGCTGCTGGTAAGGTGGGATGGGGAACAGTCCACTGGACCCAAGAATTAGCAGTCCTGGGTGCCCATTGCCAGAACAGTGTCTGTGGAGGGGTGGCGGCCAAAGCCTGATTGCAGTGGGTAAAGGATGAGTAGAGGCAAAGAAATAGAGGTACAATCCATCCTGCTTTTTGTATAAGCTAGAATTTAAGATACACTGTTGGTAAAAACAACAAAACAGAATTACTAGTTAGGTAATATAACAAAAATTTGAATGTATTAGACTTCATTGTTTATAGCTGTAAAAATTAATATATTGAATTAGATGGTTTCTTAAACCCATTTTAACTTTATGTCTATGACCCACTGGGTGTACTGTACTATTACAAATATATCTTTTTTTGGGGTCTGATATGCATCATTGATTTACTTGACAAATACTTAGAAATGGATCATGCTATTCAATACACAGTGCAGCTATATCATAATATTGTGATATATGCAGCAGTCATTTTTAGATTTCTTATTATGGATTAAAATATATGTAAAATGGGGAGAACTGTCATTTACCCATTACTAACCTCTGTATCTACAATTATTGTTTCATCCACCACCCCTACACTCCTTGTATCTCTTTTATTCCCAGTATTTTAAAGGAAATTCAAGATAAAATTCATCTGTAGATATTTCAGTGTGAATATCTGACAAAGACTGTTTTATATAACCAAAATGTAAATATTGCCACAAAATTAACAATAGTACATTAATGCCATCCAGTGCTCAGTTGTTGTGGTTGCTTTTAACATAACCACAATGTACATGTATTTCCTCAGAATTAACAATGATTTGCAGGAATTATTACTGCCATTTTATATCTGTGAGAACTGAGGCTCTGAGAGGACGAGTGAGAGGGGTTGGCCACCTGAGTGAGAGTTGCCCTCCTCTCTCTGTTTGCTTCATTCTCAGAGTAGCTTCCCACCTGCTAAAAAATGGCTATCACAGTTGCAGATTTTTTTTGTATACTAGAGTCTAGAGAAAAAGAGGGCATATTTTAAGAGAATGACCACTTTTCCTCCAGAAGCCCTGAGCAAATCTCCATTCATATTGCATCAACCAATCCCGTTGTCTGAGGAACTGTGTGTGCCTATTGGCTGAGGCCAAGGTTACCTGAACCAATCACTGTGGCAAAGAATATAGGTTAACCAAATGGTTTTAAATAATCAGGGTCATCTCTGGGGCTGGGAATGCTGTCAGTCTATCGCTGCCACCCAACCACTTGGGCACCACAGTGAGAGAAGGGCAGAGGGTGTTGGAGAGAACACAATGTACATAACCATGCCTTTCGGTCTTCCGTTATAAGCATGTATGGTGAAGAAGGCCTTTGTATAACAAAGACATACCTGGTACAATGCCTCCTTCACGGTAAGCTCATTGCATAAGTGCACATTAAATATTGAATCATTTTGAACATTAGCAAACATAGAATGCTACATTCATCTAAAAATCAAAATAGATATAAGATGGTTGGATTTTGGAAATATGGTGCTTAGAAATTTGGGGACAATTGTAAGTTTGTTTTCATTCAGATAGAAATATGTTTTAATCTTTTTTAGTAGTTCTTTTCTTTTTTTTTTCTTTTTTAAGGAAGTTTTTATTTTGGAACAATTTTAGGTTTACAGAAAAGTTGCTAGGTTAGTACAGAGTTCTTGTATACTCCTTCCTTACCCATTTTCCTTTAATGTTAACATCTTATATTACCAAAATACAGTTGTCAAAACAAGGAATGCAACATTGGTAAAATGCTGTTAATGAAGCTACAGTCTTTATTTGGATTTCACCAGTTTTTCCACTAATGTCCTATTTCTGTTCCAGGATCTAATCAAGGATACCACATTGTATTTAGCTTAGACTCTTTATCTTAGAGTAAGTATTTCAAATGGGAGTGCACTGTGTCTCAAAAAATGAGGCAGATACGTCATTAGAGATGAACCTGTACAAATAAAATCAAATTTACATTATTTCAAATACCTCCTGCATAATTTTGCCATTTGGCAAAAGCTCTTTGATTATATACTACTAGTTTATAATGGAAGCTGAGATAGCCCAGTGATGGAAGGCACATGCTTATGGACTCTTCTGTCCACTTGACTCGCCTCCAGCATTTAGCCCAAAGTCTGACTTTGGGCAAATTACTTAATGTCTCTGTGCCTTGTTTTCTTCATCTGTAAAGGAAGATAATATTAGTAACAACTTTATAGGATTGGTTTGAGGATTAAATGGGTGCCAAGAATAGTGTCTGTAATTTATTGTTATTATTTCAAGGAACTGCCTTGAAGTTTACTTATTTTTTTCATAAAACTTTCTTTTAAAAGACCTTTTTATTTTGAAATAATTTCAAATGTTCAGGACATTTGCAAAAATTATGTAAAACCAATAAAGGGAACTCTAATATATCCTCTACCCAGATATCCAGATTTATCAACTTTTAACATTTGACCACATATATTTTTTGTTTTATCATTCTATCTATCTGTCATCTACTTATCTATTTTGCAAACATTTGAGAGTAGATTGCATATATCATGCCCCTTAAACATTTAATAATTCCATGTATATTTATTAAGAACAAGGGTATTAATTTATATGACCTTATTAAGTACAGTTATCAAGTTTAAGAAATTTAACATTGATATAAAACATTTTTTCCCCAATTGTCCCAGTAATGTCCTTTTGGGCATTTTCTCCTCCATTATTAGAAGCAGTCCAGGATCATATATTGCATTTAATTGTAATTGTCTCTTTAGTCTCTCTCTCTCTTTTTAAATTCTGGAAATATATATATACATACACACATAAAAAATTTCCCATCTCAAAACCACTCCCAAACATATAATTCATTGGGATTAATCACATCCACAATGTTGTACTACCTTGAGCACCATCCATAACCCAAACTTTCCCATCATCACAAACAGAAACCCTGCACCCATTCCCCTTCATCTGGCCCTGGTAACCTGTAATCTACTTTCTGTTGCTATGGATTTGTATATTCAGTTATTTCATATTACTGGAATCATACAATATCTGTCCTTTTGTGTCTGGCTTGTTTCATTCACCATGATGTCTTCAAAGTTCATCCATGTTATACCATTTTTCAAAACTTCATTCCTTTTTTTTTTTTTTTTTAAGGAGGTACCGGGGATTGAACCTGGGATCTTGTACATGGGAAGCAGGTACTCAACCACTGAGCTACACCTGCTCTCCATAAAACTTCATCCCTTTTTATGGCTGAATAATATTCCATTGTATGGATATACCACATTTTGTTTATCCTTCCATCTGTCGATGGAAACTTGGGTTGGCTCCACCTTTTGGCTATTGTGAATAATGCTGCTGTGAACACCAGTATGCAAATATCCATTTGAGTCTCTGCTTTTAATTCTTTTGGGTATATACCTAGAAGTGGGATTGCTGGGACATATGGTAATTCTATGTTTTAATTTCTTGAGGAATTGCCAAACTGTTTTCCATAGCAGCTGTACCATTTTATATTCCCACCAACAATATACAAGGGTTATTGTTTTTCCACATCCTTGCCAGCATTTATTTTTTTCTTTTTCTTTCTTTTTTTTCTTTTTAATAGCCATTCTGGTAGGTATGAGGTGGTATCTCATTTTTACTTTGATTTGCATTTACCTAATGGCTAATGAAATTGAACATTTTTGTGTGTGTGCTTACTGGCCATTTGTACATCTTTTTTTGGAGAAATATCTATTCAAGTCATTTGCCTGTTTTTCAATTGGGTTGTTTGTCATTTTGTTGAATTGGAGGTGTTCTTGATATAGCTCGGATATTAAACCCTATCAGATATTGGTTTCCAAGTATTTCTTGGAAATACTTGTCTTTTCTTGTCTTTTCACTTTTTGATAATGTCCTTTGCACAAAAAGTTTTTAACTTTGATGAAGTTAAATTTGTTTTTTCTTTTGTTGCTCATGTATTTGGAATAAAGTCCAAGAAAATCCATTACCTAATAGAAAGTCCAGTCCTGAAGATATTTCACCGTGTTTTCTTCTAAGAGGCTTTTAGTTTTAGCCTTATATTGAGGTCATTGATTCATTTTGAATTAATTTTTCTATATACTGTGAGGTAGGTGATCTCCTTTAATACTTTTGCTTGTGGGTAACCAGTTTTCCCACCACCATTTGTTGAAGACACTGGTATTTCTCCATCAAGGGACATGGCACCCTTGTCAAAAATCAATTGGGCATAAGTGTATGGGTTCATTTCTAAACTCTCAATTCTATTCCATCGGACTGTATATGTCTGTCTTTGTGCCATCACAGTGTTTTGATTACTGCAACTTTGTAGTAAGTTTTTGAAATCAGGACGTGTGAGTCCTCTAGTTTGTTCTTTCATAAGATGGTTTTGCTTATTTGAAGTCCCTTCTCTTCTATATGAATTTGATGATTAGCTTTTTCATTTCTGCAAAGAAGGTTTTTGTAATTTTGATTGGGATTGTGTTGGAAATATGTAAATCACTTTGGATAGTATTGACATCTTAACAATATTAAATCTTCCACCCCTGAGCACAGAATATCTTTCCATTTATTTAGGTCATCTTTAATTTCTTTTAGTAATGATTTGTAGTTTTCCATTTACAAGTCCTTTATATCCTTGGTTAAATTTATTCCTAGATATTTTACTCTTTTTTTTTTTTTTCAAAGATTTATTTTATTTATTTATTTTTCCCTCCCCCCTCGTTGCTTGCGCTCACTGTCTGCTCTCTCTGTCTGTTCGTTATATGCTCCTCGTCTTTTTAGGAGGTACCGGCAACTGAACCCAGGGCCTCCCATGTGGGATGGAGGCACCTAATCCCTTTAGCCACCTCCGCTCCCCGCTTGTTGTGTTTCTCGTTGTGTTTCCTTGTTGAGTCATCTGGTCACGTCAGCTCGTTGCATCAGCTCATCGCGTCAGCTCATTGTGTCAGTTCACTGTTTTGCTCGCCTTCTTTTAGGAGGCACTGGGAACCAAACTCGGGACCTCCCATGTGGTAGGTGGGTGCCCAACTGCTTGAGCCACATCCACTTCCCGTTATTTAACTCTTTTAGTTACTATTGTAAATGTAATTGTTTTCTTCGTTTCCTTTCTGGATTGTTCATTGATAGTGTATAAAAAACATTTATTAGATCTAGTAACTTTCTTCTGGATTCTTTGGATTTTCTATATTTGTAGGATCATGTTATCTGCCAAAAGGGAAAGTTTTACTTCTTCCTTCCCAATTTGGATGCCTTTTATTCCTTTTTCTTGCCTAACTGTTCTGGTTAGCACTCCTAGTGCAATGTTGAATAACAGGGTGCTAGCGGGCATCTGTGTCTTGTTCCTGATCTTTGAGGGAAAGCTTTCAGTCTTTTACTGTTGAGTATGATGTTAGCTGTGGGTTTTTCTTATATGCTATCTATCATGTTGAAGAATTTCCCTTCTATTCCTATTTTCTATGTGTTTTTTATCAAGAAAGGTACTGAATTTCAATGCCTCATTTTATTAATGTGGTGTATTATTACACTGAGTGATTTTCTTATGCTGAGCCACCCCTGAATTTCTGAGCTAAAACCCACTTAATCATGGTGTATAGTCCTTTTAATGTGCCATTGGGTTTAGTTTCCTAGTGTTTTATTGAGGATTTTTGCATCTATATTCATAAAGGATATTGTTTTGTAGTTTTCCTTTCTTGTGATATCTTTTTCTGGCTTTGGTATTAGGGTGGTGCTCTTCTCATAGAATGAGTTAGAAGTGTCCCATTTTCTTCATTTTTTTTGGAAGAGTTTGGGAAGGATTAGTGATAATTTTTCTTTGAATGTTTGGCACAATTCACCAGTGAAACCATCTGGTCCTGTACTTATCTCTATTGGGAGGTTTTTGATGACTGATCAATCTTTTTATTTGTTATTGATCTGTTAAGATCTTCTATTTTTTCTTGAGTCAGCTTGAGTAATTTGTGTCTTTCTAGTAAATTGTCCATTTCATGTAGGTTATCTAATTTTTTGTGTGCAAATATTCATAGTATCATCATATAATCCTTTTTATTTCTGTAAGGTTGATAGTAATGTCCCTTTCATTTCTCATTTTTATTATTTGTGCCATCTTTCTCTTTTTCCTTACCAGTGTAGCTAAAGCTTTTTAAATTTTATTGGCCTTTTCAAAGTCTTTTCAAAACTTTTGGTTTTGTTGATTTTTTTCTATTGTTTTCCTATTCTCAAAGAAAAAAACTTTTAAAAGTAACATAACAATGTAAATAGATGTCCAGGAGAAATATTTATGCTATATAAAGTAAACTGTTTTAAACACTTTGCAATACCTTATAGGCAACAATTACATATGACCAACTGGTGCTCTTTTTATAGCTTTCAAACTGTGGGTTTAATTAAGCTTCAGTTTTCTAGCCTTATTTACTACATATGTATTTTTTTTCCCTTCATGATCATAGTGGCTAATATAATTTTATTTGAAATAATATTTTTAGGTAAATGATTAGAATGTATCATAAAGTTATATAGATACTTATTCACACTGTCTTCTCTACTTTGGTGACCTTTACCTCGCCCCTCCAAAAAAAAAAAAAAGCTGTTAGGCCCATTCCTTGCATTCTAAAGCTAATTTTCTTGGTAATTATTCAGTTTTTAAATAGAGTATCCTGTTATTTTGCTTATACATGCCTATAGTGTGCTATTATTCAGTTGATGTCTTGCTCCCTCTATCTTTTAAAATTATCTGTAGTGTGTGTGTGGTGGGGGAGGGGGGTTTCAACTTATACCATAGTAGAGAGAATAATGATCCCATTACTGAGTTTTAAAGCTTGTAAACTCATGGTCAATTTTGTTCTCTACTTTTAACCACTACTCCCTACATACCCCTTTTCCATTAATTTGAAGTGAATCTCAGACATATTTGTAAGTATTTCAGTTTGAGTATTTAAAAGACTTAAGATTTCACTTTTAAAACATAACCAAAATATCCTCACACCCCTTAAAATGAATGATAATTTATTAATATCACAAATATCCATTTTTATATTTCCTTAATTTCCCCTTGCATTTTTGTGGTTTTTTTCTTTTTTCTTTTTTTGTAATACACTTTGCTTGAAATGGTATTGTAATAAGGTCCATATATTGTCATTGCTTAATAGGTCTTCTAAGTCTTTTTAAATCTATAGATTCTCTTTTCACCTTTCCTTTTACAATTATTTTGTTGTATAAACTATGACACTTGTCCTGTAGAATTTCCCATGATGGATTTTACTGATTGCATCCTTGTGACATTATTAACACATTCTTCTGTTTCCTGAATTTCTTGTCAAAGGTAGAGGCTTGATCATTTTCAGATTTGATTTCTTTTTTTTGACAAAACTACTTCATAGGTGTGTGTGTATGTGTAAGGTGTCTCCTTTTCTTTCTTTTTGTCCTGTTGACAGCTGTTGAAGATCCACTAATTCATTAGAGATTAGTAATGGGGACATTCTAATGTTATCATTCCTTCCACATTTATGGACTGGAATAAAGAGGTTTCTATCAAGAGAAACCTCAAACTACTCAAATGTGTAGTTTTCTATGGGAAAGGCAGGATAAATGCTTAAATTTTCTTTTCTTTTTCATTTTTCAGAAATAAAACCTCCAAAGGTGATCACAAACTAAAGGTGTTTACAGAGGCTTTAAAAAAATGCATTTCATTATGAATTTAAATGATGTAAGCATATTTGAGTATTTCAATCCATTGCATTTATCTTTCTCATATGCTCTTTGTCCCACCTGGGCCACTTTCAAGTCAGGTCCTGCATCCTTAACCAACTGTAGTAGTCTTTGTTAGCTTTCTTGCTTTCTAGGAATAACAAGGTATTCTGCATACATTCTTTTACATTTTCTTCCCTGGATCCTGAATGAGCCATTTCTCCAAGGATCCCTGGTTCTATTTAGTGAGAAATGATATTTAGAAACTGTGGTCTGGGCACAAGGTGTCTACATTGCCACTGGGTTTTTGAAGGTTTCTAGATCTTTTTGGTGGTCAAGGCTAGGAGTTCTTTTTTAAAGATGAATTCAGGACAACAAGATTTTTTTTCTTAGTCTCTTTTATTTTTAACTGTGTCTTCTTTCCCTTAAGCTGAGAATCTTGGTTCTTTAGGTGCTGAGAATGATTAGAATATCACATTATTAATAATTTACTGTTGGAAGCGGGTGTGGCTTAGTGGACAGAGCCCCCGTTTACCATATGGGAGACCCGGGTTCGCGTCCCGAGGCCTCCTTGTGAGGGCACGCCGGCCTGAGCGGTGCGGTGGGCTGATGCAGCAACCTCACGGCAGGAAGCGGGTGTGGCGCAATGGATAGGGCACCCGTTTACCATATGAGAGACCCCGGGTTCGCTTCCCGGCGCCTCCTTGTGAGGGCAGGCCGGCTTGCGCGGCGCCGTAGGCTGATGCGGCAAGACCTCACAGCAAGGGGGAGATAAGCAGACACAGAGAAGACGCGCAGCGAATGGACACAGCAGCACAAGCAGCAAGGGGGGGGATAAATAAAATAAATAAATCTTAAAAAAAAAAAAATTTACTGTATCCCACATTATACACATAAATGTATCTTAATTATAATACCCCTGTTGCCATCTACAACATGATTACTGAATATAGCATAAAACTTTGACAGTTCTTTTGT
>JAQZBX010095509.1:0-11906 GCA_029593785.1 Cabassous unicinctus
AAGTACACCTAAAAACTCCTGCATCACATATAGGTTTGAGTAGAAGGGACTGATGGACCATGTGCAGGAATGACTTGTTTGAGTCCAACTCTGTCACTCTCAGGAACACAGATGCCAATGAAGAGCCCACTAATTAGGCATCATTCTCTGGGGCTATCCCCACTCGTATAGGAGCTGAGTGTCACCAGAGCCCTTAGGGGTCCCTCAGTGTGGGGTGATATCCACTTAGGTGTTCTATGAGATCCTACTGAGGTATGCATAAGTATTACCTCTGGGATGACCTCCCGACTCTCTTTGAAGTCTCTTAGCCATGTGAACTCATTTCTCTTTACCTTTTCCCCCTTTGATTCAAGGTCTTTTTTCCAAACATGTTGCCAGTTGGCACTTGGTATTAATCCCTCGTTGCCAGGGAGGCTCATCCCTGGGAGTCATGTCCCATGTTGGGGGGAAGTTAATGCATTCAAATGCTGAGGCAAACTCAGTTTATAATTACTGAGTTTTATATTACTCAGTTTATAATAGCTGAAGTCTAAGGGAGACTTGAAGCTTATCACAAAATAACCATAATCAAAGGTAAATTTAGTTCATAATTTCCATTACTATAGCAAGCACAAGCTAGACCTGAAGTAGCCATAAACAAAAGTAAATTAGTGTAAGGTTACCATTACAATAAATTCTGGGCTAGATCCACCCAGTTACAGGGATTTCAGATATTATCCTTCTGCTCTTCTATAATATAAAGGCATCTATATAATGATCTTAACTCTTATTTACAGTTTCTGGTAAGTTTCCACGTAAAAACAATTTGGGCAAGTCCATTAATTAACTAAGCAACTAAAACAATTTTATTAGTAACTACTTTGCTCAGTTTTTCTGCTTTTTCAGCAGTTGTATTGATTCCACTTGTGATTTCTTTTATGCATCAAATTCAATTGCAAGATAGTATTGACATTTAAAGACTCATTTTTAGGTAAACTTTTACCGATATCCAATTTGTAACAGGTGAACCCCAAATCTGATTTATGAGTTCCTAGGCACTAGCAGACTAACAAAGTTAAAGCAAGCACTGAGTAGAACAGGAGAGAATTTTATACACTTAGCTTAGCTTAGGGAAAGACTTGACTTTAGAATCACCTAGATGCAAATCTCCCAGTGTCTGTCCACGGCAGAAACTTCATGCAGGAACTCCCAGCTTAGTTCCTCCAGGAAAATCCTGGGGCAACTGCTAAGTACGGAGCTAAGGGGTCCAGAGAAGCCCTGCCCCCAACAAGACATGAATAGGGGCTGCATCCCATTAGTTACCTCCCACAAGGGGTAAAACCCTGCAAGCCTTTTTCGCTGGAAGGATTGGAGTGTTACATGGAAATAAGCAGGGAGCTAGGAAAGCCACGAAACTTTTAATCTTAATTGATGACACGTGAGGAGTTTCCTTATTTTACAAGGGAGAGGTTTAGTAAATGGAGTGCATTTCCTCATCCCTTTAAGGAGATATGGCCACATGGACCCTGGCCCTCAGATCTGTCTGTCCTCTCCTTCTCTGTTACACAGGTTTAACTGGATTTCAGGGTCCCATACAGAGCCCACTCTCGGCCATACTGTGGCCATGTGGTGTGGCAGGAAAAGATAAGCCTTCTTTTTAGACCATCAGTAGGCAGGTTGTCCCAATTTCTGAGAAGGCACTCCAATGGGGAGTCTGCTGGAATGTTGAAAGAGCCGCCCATTATCCTAGGGGAGGACAAAACTTGCTTGTCAGTCTGGATGGTGTCCCCCTGCTAGACCCGACTGAACGGATTGCTTACTGAGCTAGTGTACGGGACATGGGGAGCCCCGCTCGCTGTCCCCATGTTCTGGGGATTGGAAGCCTTATGTCTCTGGGCGTCCCCAGAGCCTTAGAGGTCTTGGGGGCTCCTGGGTCCATCTTCCAGACCAAACACCCAAGCCAGGCCGACCCTAGGAAAGGGGCTGGCTAGGGACCTTTCTTTTGCCTACTTTGCAGAGGTCTTAGGTGATAGCCATGAGTGAGCTCATCTCATGGCAACTCCCAGGGTCTGAGTTCCACAGTTAAACCCGACATTAAAAGCCCATTAAAAAAACTAGAGACTAATTGTCCTGTGACTTGCCAGCAAACAGCCTCAGGCTCCCCCTCTCCCCACCTCATCTCAGGGCCGTCCAGGGCAGAGAAGGAGCAAAGCCTCAGGGCACTACTGAGCGTGGGACTCCCGCTTTGCTAACAAACTGCATTTTTAGTTTCTAAGGCATTCAAAAGCATCTCACAGACCCAAAATGAGGACAGCAGTAGCTGGAAGATCAAAGGCACTTCTAATTAAAAGGAGTTAACTAGCGGTCTAAGGAAATGACACAGAGGGTCATAGCCACTCTGAACTCACAGAGAGGGCCAGGTAGACTCCAGGCAGACTCCTGCTTGACTTAGGCCACATGTCCAGTCAGGTCTTAAGGATGGTTTCACCCACGACCCAGAACTTCCCTGGATCTGCACAGCATGGGGTCTCATCCCTACCACCTCTGAAAAGGGAGCCAGAAGTCTGGGCAGACCGAGTTTATGTCCTGTGGGAGCCTATCCAGGAACTCCTTTAAAATGGCAGAACCAAAAGAGGGCACAGACAGGCCTTAATTTAAACTCACCAGGGGTCTGGGAGCATCACTCGCCTTTCGGTCTCCTGGCAATGGTTCACCAAATGAAGCCAGGGAAGTGCTGGATTCCTCTAGGTTCTTGGCTATGTCGCATAAAAAAATGTAATAACTCGCCAGTTTTGTTAGGCCAGTGAAATGAATTTATTGGGAAATGGGGGAAAAGAACAGAGCTTGCTGAGAAATGGGAGAGAAGGATGCAAATACTCATCGAGATTTGATGCAGGCTCCTCTTGGCAGAGGGAGCCTGTAAATAAGTTTTTGAATAACATCAACCATTATAAATTAAACACAAGTGACCCCTTATCTGGCAGCTGAACAAGTATTGGAGATCGGCTTTCAAAGTCTTATCTAGATCTGCAATTCACTTATGATCCCCTGAAGAGATTTGTTTATTTCTGGAATACTTAATCTTCAAGAGGAATTACATTTTTCTAAGTGTGGATTTATTGAAGTCAATGAATAAACTTTGCTATAATAAAAAAGTTTATCTTATTCTCTTCCAGCTGCTGCTCATATTTCTTCCCCGACTTCAGCAAATTAGCAGATGTTAAAATTAGTGTTTCTCTAACTTTGCTTCTTAACTTTGCAAACCAAGTATCACTAAAAACAACATTGCAAAACAAAAACAAACAAAAGATATTTTCTTAGTGACTTCCAAGGGAAAAAAACAACTGTTTTTTTCTCTCCATTCATTTCCTTTTGGTGTATTAAATGCCTAGCAAGTTGCAGATGTTGACCAAAAAGCCGTTTACAGTTGATCCCCAATTTAGCTCTTAAACTAGGAGATTAATTTAGGAAAAGAAATATGGGATTTGATTTCCTCAAGAAGCCACCATTCCCCAAGCATTTGGTAAGGCACAAAACAAAAAGCCAAACCAAAAGCACCTGGAGAGAAGCAAAGGAATGTCCAGGAATGTCAAAAGTTGCTTGCATCATCTTAAAACTTATACAGAAGCCAGGGCTTTTAGTGCCCTAGCAATTCAGAATTGACTAAAGTACTATAAAAATGGGATATGAATATATAAAAAATAGTTTATATATTTATATAAACTGTTGAGGGACTGACAACCTAGTGGGGCTCCACAGAGGGTGACCAGCAAGGAGTGAGGTCGTAGAATCTGGTCCCAAGAGGAGGGTTAGAGGGAAATAGAAGCATTTGGCCGAATGAACAGGAGGGGGGATTAATAGCTGTCCGCATATACTTGACGTGATGATGAGTAAAAGAGGAAGTAAATTTGTTCTGTGTTACTTTAGAGAACATAATTAGCATACAGGTGGCAATGATAGCAAATTAATTTTCAATTCAGTATAAGAAAGAACTGAGTCACAATTAGAAATATCCAGGAAGTAGCCTAAGTTGCTTTAGGACATAGTGAATGTTTTTATTAAATTAGGTCTTCTGACTGACTCCACGTAATCATATCTATTTTTTTTTTTTTAAAGATTTATTTATTTACTTGATCCATTTTAAACGCCCCCTTCCCCATTTGCTGTTTTGTGTCCATTCGCTGGGCAATTCTCTGTGCCTGCTTCATCTGTTCTCATCCTCCTCCTCCATTCTTCACCAGGGTTCGATCCTGAAGACCTCCGATGTAGGAGAGAGGTGCTCTGCCATCTGCGCCACCTCAGCTCCTGGTTTTCGGAGCTTTCGGAGCATCTCGTCTTGTCTCTCTCCTTTTTTTTACGTCATCGTCTTGCTGCCTGGCTCCCGGGGCCTGGCGGCTCACCGGCACAGAGAGCCTGGCAGCCCATGCACCTTCTATATATATATTTTTATTTTACCGGGAGGTCCCAGGGATTGAACCCAGGTCCCTCCATATGGCAGACGGACGCCCAACCATTTG
This sequence comes from Cabassous unicinctus, assembly GCA_029593785.1. Lineage (NCBI taxonomy): Eukaryota > Metazoa > Chordata > Mammalia > Cingulata > Chlamyphoridae > Cabassous > Cabassous unicinctus. Next base: position 4,497 of record JAQZBX010095509.1, read on the forward strand.
AGCCACATCCGCCCCCCCGTAATCATATCTAAATGAGCGAACTCTTTAGGAGATCACATTGAGTAGAAGATGGGTCTTTCTGATCTCTCAAGTCCCTACAACTATAAGATTCTATGAATTAAAAATCATATTAAAAATCAAGATTCTACATCAGGAACAAATTAATTGCAGCCCAAGTCACCGAAAGGTGAAAATTTACGTGGCTGTCAAAAGTAGAATAGAAAGAAGGAAATCGAGTGTATTCTCCCAGGCTTCTATGTGAATGTGCAGACTTCCTCTACAAGTATTTATTAGGCACCTGTTCTGTACATAGTGCTACACAAGACTACATACAAAATGTCTTACAGCCGGCAGTTGTCATGATTTTGGGGCTGCCCAGTGTCTGAACTCTTTTCCTACATTTTCGGGAATTCATTTTTTTTTCACAAGCTTTAGGGAGAGGTAGATCTCATTTCCTTATAAGCTGAACATGCTCAGTGTTTTAAGACATACCTGCAACAAATTTATGGCAATCTAACCTGGGATCCACAAGTTAGAGGCATCCACTAGAGACTCAAGGACGGAGAGAATTTTCCTCAAGGGGAGTGATGGTACTGGGAAGACGGGTTCCTAGAGCAGCAGTGGCAGTGGGGCTAAGGGACAACAGCCAGAATCCAGGACTGGAGAAATCTGTGTGGCAGGCTGTAGCCTCTAATGTTTGGTGACAGTGGCTAAGAGCATACTCACCAGCAGTTCCACAAGATGCTTTTAGGCATCACTCCTGGTTACATATCTTTAACCCTTATCTTAAAAATTCTAAAAATTCTGTGTGATATACAACATCTCTTAAGAATTTTCTTTTCTACCTATATTGTTCAGTGTTGATTCTGTTGCTCTCATTATCAGAACCCTGAATGATACTGCATTTGGTACCAGGAATGGTTGCAGGAAACAGGACTTCAGGAAAATAGGGGAATCTGGAATTTTTTTATATGTCCTGGTTTGGGGCTGAAGCTTGTGATAATCCAACTAATAGTAAGGCATGGACTCTCATCGCTAATGGCACATAGGTGCAAAAGTTAATTAAGCAAGCAGTATCTGGGAAAAACACTGAAAGTCAGCAGTTGGCGTAGGAGTGGATTCCAAGGTAGCTAGATCAAGGAAGAAAGAATATAGTATTAAATAAAGTAAAGTTTATTAATAATGGTGCTCTTATCAAGTATTTTGTATTTAATGTTTTAGTTAAAGTAGTGGGGAATTGTTTCGATTGGTTGCTTGTTTTAGTGTCTGAAATCTGGATTAAATGGTGGCCGTGCTAAATGAAGTTGAAATACCAGGATTCCCTCAGAATTACATGGAGTAAGAAAGCCAAATGTGTTGGAAGATGAAAATGTTGGGGGGTATTTAGCATGTGGTATCTGTATTCACTAACTATATGCCATTGATAAATACATTAGTGAGAGAAGAATCAGCCCTTTGGAAAATTCCTTTGGTGTCTCTTCTTTATAGACTGAGGTGATTCCTGCTGCCCCACCCAATTAATCTATATAAAGTGACTTGGTAAATTCACTACTGGAAACAAACTCCCAGCAACTGCTCCTCCTAAAAATAAAATCATAACATAACGTTCTATACCACCGACAACTCTACCATGTCCACAATTCTCTTTCTATGACTTTGAAACAGAGAAAAGACGGATTATCACCATTCTGGTTGACAGGTCTCAAGTCTGGTATTTCCTCAGAGAACCTCAGATATGGTAGTTTATTAGCAGACTTTGAGTCTCAGGTTGAAATGGGGATGGAGTTAGGTTTTTATTTAGTTACGTATTTTCAAATTTCCACTATGAGAGCTTTGCTATGTAAGGGAAGGCCTGGGTTATTTTTGCCATTCTAACAAACTTTCCTCTATTGAAATCTGATCCCTCCCCAGTAGGGACATGCCTGGGTTCCTGGGTTTCTGAATTGCTGTGTGGCGATCCTATTAGTCACCATTAAACTGCTAATGTGCCCTATTTAGACAGGCACATTGGATTCCAGACCAGCACGGTGATAGAAAGCAGAGCTGTCAGCTGCTCCATCAATCATTTTTCTAGACTGTGCCCTGCAGCTGTTTAGCATTATCACTTATTTACTGTTTAAAATAGACACTCTATAACAACAACGCAAAAGCCAACATGGCCACAGAGGGAAAAAAACTGGCCTTGGGGTCTGGGGAAACTTTGTGGTTGGATATATAGTTAAGCTTCTGTCGTTTGAATACATCTCATAGCTCACTCTGAGTGATCCTACAGCTTGCCACATTAAAGTGGCCAAGCTTACCACAGAGTGATTAAATGGAAATATACAGCCCACTTTGTCCTTAAATCCTCCTCATGAAACAGAAGTGCTTAAATACCTAAGAGAGATTTCCCTGATCTCAGGACTCAATGGGTATAACAACTGTTTTAGCTCAGTCTTGGCTTCTGTATCCTAATTAAGTTTGCAGAATGCTGGATCCTTCCATAAGACAAAGTGTTTTTGTCAACCCAGTGAATTTTTCTCCTAAGCCAATTTGTGGCAAAAGGCAGTAAGTAAATTACAGCAAAGAGAGGAAGAGAAAGCAAGAGAGCAAGAGAGAGCTGAATGTTAACAGTGATTTAGGCACTGTTTATACCCAAGCTGACCCAGAAAAACTGAGCATTTCGGTCATTGTCATGACTGTTATAACTCAACAGGAGTGCATGGACTGTGGTGAGATCCATATTGCTCATTCAAATGCCCTAGTCCAGCATGTGGTGAATATAAACTGGATATGAATTGATTCTGAAGGCTCACTAGCTAATGATGTGAGTTACCGCCAGGGTATGGAATGTCAAGTAAGATATTCTAAAGATAACTTCCCATTAATTGATGAAGGTGGGACATAGGGAAAAGTTAATGAAACAAAAATAGGAAAACTTCTCTTACTGTCTGCTCTAGAATCAAAGAAATTTTCCTGGTTTCTCTCAGTGGCAGTACTAGTAACTTAAGTGTACCGAAATCAAGAGAAATTCCGCTGGCATTATCAGGCAGTCAACCTTGATCAATCCACGTGAACCAGAAGAGTAAAAATAGGGACTCGGGGGTTTTATGTCTAAAAATCAGCTGTTTGTTATCTGAAAAATTATGTGTTAATGGATTAGACAAGGATTCATGGTCTCTATTATTTGTGAAATATGTTTTAAATTGCCTTCTGTTGACATTAGAATGAGGTATCTGTTTTGTTTTTCTCAATGAATATAGTTGCCATCAGATGGTTTTCTTTTTTACCCTCTGAAATTTGAACTTAAAAAAAAATTGAAGATGCTCAAGAAATCTTTTGAAGGTTGAATATTTTTCAAAGGAAATCCACAAATATTTCCAGAGAGGGGAAATTTATTTTGAAAAACCCCAAATGAAATAAACATGTTTTAATATCCAGGGTTTTAAACCACATTCTCATTAGATGACAATATAAGATATTATAGGTAAACACTTGCATTCTTTTGGATGGGGATATTGGGAAGTTTGAGTGTAGCAGAGGATGGAAAGAGGCACATGCCTTGTTTCCCAAGACTTGTCGACCCTTTTCCTCTCAGACTTCTTTTTGTCTGGGCATAGAATCATGAGCAGATGGAGAGGGGAGTTTGATTGGCCCCACTATAGTGAATACTGACCTACAAGTGTGGGGAAGAGTGGTTAGGGCGGTTGAGGGCGGGGAGATTGTTGTGTGACAGAGGGTGGAGATGAAATAGTAATGAGTCATATAAGAAAGGGAAGTCTCTGCTCCCACGTTCAGACCTTCCATGGATCAATGCCCTCACACATCAGATGGGCAGCCTTTGCAGGTAACCCAGTTTGGGCTGAAATGGTCACATTGCTTTGGCTGCAAATGGATGCTGGGAGACACAAGTAGGTGTGAATTTCCTGTAGGATATCCTTGGTATTTGTGGGGCACTGGGCAAAAGTACAAATGGAGGCCCAGCTACCACATTCCTGAATGTTTAAAACATAAACACCAAGCTGCAAACTGTTCAGTGAAAGATGTTCTAGCTTCAAATTTAAAATAAAATGGGGCCAGTGGAGGATTTGGCAGTAATCTGTCTTTTACTGGTGCTGTGATCGTGGGAAAGACAGATCACCGCTCATATTTGCAGTCTGTTTTTCTTTATTAAACCTTCTCCACCCTGATTGCACATAGGAATTACCTGGGGGCAATTTGAAAAAAATACTGATGCACGGGTCCTACTCCAGAACAATTAAACACAAACATGGGAGTGGGGTCTTCGTGAGACAATTTTTAAAAAAGCTTCAGGTGATTTTGATGTATACCTAGGAGTGATAATCATTGATCCAGAAAAGAAGGGTCTTAGGATCTCTTTGGCTCTTGGCATGTCAGATTCTTTGGAAATTTCATTTCAACATTCCAAAGCTTGATTTGTTCATATACTTTCCTCCATAGCTAAATCATTCTATCCCTATTGGACCGTATGGCCTTTGCCTGAAAATTGAAATGGTGAGCTCTTGAGAGCAGGGCTTCTCTGCTACATTTTGACAGTCGTGAAGGCCAGCCCCTGATGGAGTGACATCTCATTGAGGGCTCAGTTCATTCAAAATGGGCCATGTATGGGATAAGGCACTGAGAATACTAAGAATAATTCCATCAATTTCCTCAAGAAGGAAAATTAATATTTGAAGGCAGATGGAGCAATCCAGCGCTCTCCCTTTGTTTGTCTATAACCTCCTACGTCAACAGTAAGCAACCTGGCTCCCACCATATCTCATCCATTTATTTAAGTTTTCAAATGTAGTATCCATGCATAATGATTTAGGAATTGTTAATTCATACCTCCAATGGAAAAAACTTTATCAACCTCAGTTCAGTGCTTATGTGCAGTTCCTTTTGCCTTTAGACTTATGGTCTCCACTCACTTCCAAAGTTACTTAGGTCAGCACCTTTCTCCCCCATCCTTTTTCAGTGAGGTTGTTTACACATTTTTAAAATTATTAGATTGTTTTGTCACATCCTGCTTTCCATTCTGGCATCCCTTGACCTCCTAAATGATTATTCTTTACATTTGTATACATTAGGCTTCACTTTTTATGCTGTAAAGTTCTATGGGTTTTAACAATGCATAGTGCCATATATCCATTCTTGAAGTATCATAAGAATAATTTCACCAGGCTAATACAGGCTCTATATTTTATCTATTCAACCCTCCCTTATCTCCCCCACATCCCCCTCCAGGAAACCTGAAAATCACTGATCTGTTTACTTTCCAGAATGTCATAGAAATGAGATCATATAGAATGTAGCCTTTTCAGACTGTCTTATTTCAGTTAGCAGTACAAATTTAAGATTCATCCATGTCTTTACACAGATTGATAGCTCATTCCTCTTTACTGTCGAATAGTAGTCTATTGTAAGGATATATCATTAGTTCATCCATTCACCTATTGAGGCACATCTTGGTTGCTTTCAGTTTTTAAAGATTATGAGTAAAGATGCTATTAATGTGCAAGGTTTTGCGTAGACATAGTTTTCAAATCACTTTGGTAAATACTTAGAAGTGCAATTGCATGATAGTATGGTAAGATCATGTTTAACTTTGAAAGAAACTGTTGAACTATCTCCCAAAGTAACTGCACCATTTTGTATTCCCACCATTAATGAATGAGAGGTTCTCTTGCTCAACATCCTCACCAGCAACCAGTATTGTGAACTTTTTGAATTTTAGCCATTCTAATAGATGTATAGTAGTATCTCTCTGTTGTTTTATTGCAATTTTTTGCTTACAAATCAGGTTGAGCATCTTTTCTTTCTTTCTTTTTTATTTTTTTGCTCTCCATATATCTTCTTTAGTGTGGTTCCTGTTCAGATTTTTTCTCCATTTAAAAATTGTGGGTTTTTTTTCTAGTATTGCTAACTTTTAAGAGCTCTTTGAAGTATTTTGGATACAAGTCCTTTATCAGATATGTGTTTTGCAAATATTTTTTCCCCAGAGTGTAGCTTGTCATTTCATTCTCTTAACAGTATCTTTTATGGAGCAGTTTTTAATTTTAATAAAATTCATCTTAATTTTTCTTTCATGGATCATGCTTTTGGTGTTGTATCTAAAAACTCATCAAACCCATGGTTACATATTTTCTCCCATGTTTTCTTCTAGAAGTTTTATAGTTTTCCTTTTATATTTAGGTCTGTGATAAAATTTGATTGAATTTTTGTGAAGGTGTAAAATCTGTCTAGGTTCTCTTTTTTTCACATTTGGGCTTTCGAGTTTTCAGCATCATTTGTTGAGAAGACTAACTCTTCTCTATTGAATTGCCATTGTGCCTTTGTCTAAGATCAGTTGACTATATTTGTGTAGTTCTATTTCTGGGTGCTCTCTTCTGTTCCATTGAGCTATGTGTCTATTCTCTTGAAAATACTATGCTGTCTTGATTGCTATATCTTTACATAAGTTTTGAAATTGGGTAGTGTGATTCCTCCAATTTTGTTCTTCCTCTTAAGTATTGTGTTGTCTACCCTAGATCTTTTCCCTTTCCATATAATCTTTAGATCCAATTGTTGATATCCACAAAATAGATTGTTGGGATTTTGATTCAAACTATGTTGAATTATAGATATGTCTGGGGAGAATCGACATCATAACAATACTGTGTCTTCTAATCTGTGAACACAAAATCTCTCTCCATTTAGTTAGTTCTTCTTTGAGTTCTTTCATTAGTGTTTTATAGTTTTCTGCACATGGAATCCTATACCAATTTGTTAGATTTATATCCGAGTATTTAATTTTTTGGTTCTATTGTAAATGTTGTTATATTTTAAATTTTAAACTCTAGTTTTGTATTGCTGATATATAGGGAAGCAATGGACCTTTGAATATTGACTTTTATCCTGAAAAGTTCCTACACTTGTTTATCTGTGTCAGGAGTTATTTTGGTAGATCTTTGGGAATTTCTACATAGACAGCTATGTCATTTGTGAACAAAAACAGTTTTATTTCTTCCTTTCTAATTGGTATACTTTAAATTTCTTTTTCTTATCTTATTGGACTGTTCAGGACTTCAAGTACATTGTTGATTAGGAGTGGTGAAAAAGGACGTATTTGCTTTATCCCTCATCTTAGGGGAAGAGTGTCCAGTCTTTTTTGCCATTAAGATGATCTTAGTTGTAAGCCCCACCCCCCCCCCTTTTTTTTGGTAACTCTTCTTTATCAGGTTGAGGAAGTTCCTCTCTATTCCTAGTTTGCTGAGTTTTTTTTAACAAATGACTGTTGGATTTTGTCAAATGCTTTGTTTTTTTCCTGAGGTACTGGGGCTGGGGCTTGAACCTGGGACCTTGTATGTGGAAAGCCTGTGGGCAACCACTCAGCCACATCAACTTCCCTGAGTTGGTTTTTTTGTTTGCTTGCTTGTTTTTTTTTTTTTT
>JAQZBX010095510.1:0-11915 GCA_029593785.1 Cabassous unicinctus
GATTGTTACTATTTTAGTAACTATAAATATTAAGTGTTAAATTCTTCTCAATTTTCTATAACCAAATGTTTTAAGATATTTAATTTCTATGAAAATTTCTATTTTAACCTATATAAACATTTTTTTAAATTTCTTGGTATGGAAAATTGACCTCCTGTAACCTCCCACTACTTTAAAAATCCCTGGTTGTTGGAGAGTAAACATTTCTCATGCCTGCTATAGCTGCATAGGGAACAACACTCTTCAAATTTGAAAATTATTTGATGCTAACATTGGTGTTTTTTGTTCTAAACTTGCAATTTTTCATTGTGAGTGAATTTGAAGATGGTTTATATATTCATTTGCCATTTGAAAATATTTTGGGATTTATGTGCCTATACACTTTGCAAAGGATAGCTCTCATTATATGCCTTTAAACCTAGCAAAGGATAGCCCTGTTGTTCAGGAAGAGTGCTGGCATCCCACTGTTCTGAGAGGGAATAACATGTACCCTAGGGATTGTGGAGAGTGTGACCAGCACTCCAGTGTTCTGTGAGAGAGAGACTGTGCCCTGGGCATTGTGGAGAATCTGACCACCAACCTAATGCTCTGAGAAGGAGGAGCTTATGCTCCAGCATTCAGGGAGAGCCTGGCTGCTATCCTGATGCTTGGAGAGGGTGATGCCTTCACCCCAACATTCTAGGGGAACATATCTGCTAGGCAAGCACTTAGAAGGGGGTGGGGCTACCACTTCATCAAGCCTGGCGATTTCTCAGATTTTGTAATCTAATGTAGTATGACTTGGGTATTCAGAATTGTTTCAGACATGTGACCCTGTTTAACTTCTAATTTCTCTCTATGGGACTGGGAATATTTATCCTATGTCTATCCCTTCATTGCATATTGGAAGCAAATAACTTGTTCTCTAGTTTTCACAGGTTCACAGACAGAGGGAATTTTTCCCCAGGACAAACCATAACTGATTTGATGAGATTTTGTACTTAGCATTGTTACTGAAATGACTTAAGGCTTTTGCGAATTTAAGTCTATTTTGCATGTAGAATGAACATGTCTGTTTGAAGTACAGATGGTGAACTCTGGTGGTTTGAAGCTGCATGTACCCAGAAAACATGATCTTAAAATTAACCAATTCCTGTGTGTGTGAACCCATTGTAAGTAGGACCTATGAATGACGCTACTTCACATAAGTTGTGACCTATGTCAATCAGAATTGTACTTCATCCTATTGCTGAAGTCATTTATAAAAGAATTAAATTCAGACGAAGAGATAAAGACACAGAGGGCACAACCAGAAGGTGAACATCAACAGAATCCAGAAATGTCACCATGAACCTTGAAGCCATGTGACAAGCTAAGGACCAAGGATCACTGGCAACCAGCCCAGATCACCACTGTTTTCAGGGAGAAGGCATCACCTTGATAATACCTTAAATTAGACTTTCTTTTAGTCTCAAAATTTTAAGCTAATAAATTTGCATTGGAAAATTGTTTCATAAAATGAGAAGAAATACTTCCAAATTAATTTATGATATGATTTAAAATATGATTATGTAACCACATCTGTACTAAATAGTTCAAATAAACATTGAGTACTTTATTAACATAAAAAATTAGTTCCCAGTGTCTAAGCCAAACCAATTCAGAGTATTTGCTTCAGCAACCTAAGAAACAGATCCCTGAATTCTTTGTGATTGCTTTCTTCAGTTTTGACTAGCTGCTCTCTCATAATTTCATGTTTGCAATTTCATAATTAATTTGATCACTTCCTTATACCAACCAATGAGGAACAGTGGTTCCTCTGATTAGAACTCATTAAGCCTCATCTGAGGGCACATAGGTAGTTACATTGTATCACTTACAGACTAGGAGATAAAGCTAGACCTTGTCACAGGCAGTGGAGACCAAGGAAAAACACTATCCTTGTGTATAAATAAATAAATATTTAAGTTGCTGGGGTTGTTACTGTCTTTGTGCCTTTGACTTTCTCATAATAACAAATGAGTCATTTATGATACTATGTAGTGTCATGCAGAGAAATGGGAAGAACGTTCCAAATTTGCTAGTGAGCTAAGAGTTAAGGTCATAGTATTACTTCCTTCTAACAATGTGCATTTTCATATTGGATACAGGGAAATAAGGCAATTAATAAAAGGAAATATATTGATTTAGATAAGGAGATAAATTAATTATAAAAATTGATAGGATAGTATTTTTTTTTCTGAATAAGATATACAAATGGCTGTTAAACACATGAAGATTCTCAACATCATTAGCCATTAGGAAAATGCAAAATCAAAACCACAATGTCAACTACAGTCCATGCTTATTGGCAATGCCCCAAAACATGTTCATCAATTGTAACAAAAGTACGACATTAATGAAGGATGTTGTTAATGTGGGAAAATGTGGGAGGGGTAAGGAGTGGGGCATATGGGAATCCCCTATATTTTTTATGCAACTTTTATGTAACCTAAGTATCTTTTAAAAAACTAAAAAGTATATTAAAAAACACAAAGAGATGTCACTTCACACCCACAAGTATAGCAATTATTAAAGAAAAAAAAAGTTTTGAAGAGGATGTAAAGAAATTGGAAGTCTACTTCATTGTTTGTTGTAATGTAATGTGGTACAGCCACTGTGAAAAGCAATATTATGGTTCCTCAAAAAGTTAAATAAAGAACTACCATTTGACTCAACAACCCCACACCTAGAGTGAGGGTTTCACACAGAGAGTGAAAATAAAGTTGCAAAGAGATACATATCCACCAACATTATAGCAGCATTTTTCCCAATCGTTAAAAGCTGGAAACAATGCAAATGTCCATCAACAAATGAATGGATAAACAAAATGTGATATATGCACACAATGGAATATTCTTCAGTTATAAGAGAAAATGAATTATGAGACATGCTGCAACATGGAGGAAACTTGAAACACTATGCTCAGTGAAAAAAGTAAAACACATAAGAAAAACAATTATGTGATGCTACTTATAAGAATAACTAGAAATTGCAAATTTGCAGAGATAGAAAACAGAATAATGGTTACCAGGGAAGAAGGGAGAAAGGGGATATTTGTAAAAATAGAAATAAAAAAATGAAACAAATGAAAGAATAGTTTCTTCAACAAATGTTAATAAAACTGGACTTCCATATGAAAAACAATGAAGTTGGATCTCTACCTCACACCATATGCAAAATATTTAACTCAAAATGGACGAAAGGCCTTAATGCAAAAAACTGAAAAATAAATTTCAGTATAAATCATAAGGTAAATGTTAATGACTTTAGATTAAAAACAAGCAAACAAACAAATTTATGTGAGTTATCAAACTTTATCAGTAGGTGGGTACTGAAAATATTCCTGTAGCTATTATGGTTTCCTAAGTGAAGATTCACTACATCTCCAGTTATATACAATAGATAAAATACCAAAACAACTAAATAGGATTCTTATGGTGATTGAAGACAGAACTTAGAAAATAATTCTTGCATTACATCTTTTGTTGATGTGGCATAAACTCAGACAACTCTCAGATGTTCACACTGAAGATTTATTAATTTAAAAAATAGTTAATTGGATTAGTAAAAAGAAAAATTCAAACTTTCAAAGGGATATTTAGACATAATATCATGCAATCTCATGACAAAACCAGTATTTTTAAAATATAGCTCTTCAAAATTTATAAATAATTTTATGATTCTTACTAAAATGACATTGATATTTGATTTGATCTTAACTTTAATTCTAAGAAGAATATAGATTTTGAAGTGAATGAGTAAAAGGAATAATTATAATCAGAAGTATCAAGTGTTGTAGTGTAGCAGCAGAATTACAATTCACAGTTAATTTACGTAGATTTTAAGAAAATTGATAAATACTGCAGATGAATTTGATTAATGTGTCCTAAACAAATGAAACAATGTTTCTCAAATCAAAACTGATAAAAAAACAGTATGTTTATTGATTTTTATTGTAACAATATATGCAACATAAATTTTGTGATTTTAACCATTTTAATTTTAAAATTCATTCACATGAACTACATTTATAATGTTGTGTTGTCATCACTACTAGTCATTACCAAAACTTCTTCATCAACCAAAACAGAAACTTTGTATGCATTATGCAATATACTGCTCAAAATTCATCGCCCTGTCTCCAGAAACCAGTAATATATATAATTTTAAAAATAAATATGCTTATTTGACATATTTCACATAAGTGAAATCATGTAATATTTCTCTGTTTGTGCCTATATTATTTCACTCAGCATAATGTATTTGAGGTATACTATTCAGCCGTAAAAATAAATGAAGTTTTGAGAAATTCTATAACATAAAACTTGAAAAGTCAAGGAAAATGAAGTAAAGAATAAATGGATGATAAGAATACCATAAGCATAATATTGTTTGAAGATTTCCATCATAAAAATAATGTAAAATAAAAATGACATTATAAATTTGTTATTTATATAAACATGAAAAATATTCATCATGTTCAAAATAGTGTTCTATTAAATAGTTATTATATTCTATATAAAACTCAAAAATTTTATCTGGATTTCTACAGACCAAAGCTGTACTTACTTTTCAATATTTCCCTCTCCTCTTTTCCATCAGGATCTACTGCTAAAGGTAAATCACAAGGTTATTTTCTAAATTCCATGTCTCATACCTACTTTAAAAACAAGCATATATCACTTTAGGTCATGTATTGCAAATTATGTAATATTTTCAGACTGATTTCTAGATACCCAGTATTCACTTTATCACACCATCAACTACATATTTAATTTAAATGAAAATAGCTAATATTTATGGGAGCTCTTTTTGTGTATTTCTAAAAAATGACTTCATTTGTACCCCTTTCTTGATTCACCTTCTCCTTTATTTGTGCACAGTATAACAACACTTAGAATGACTAATTGTTGCAGATTTTTTGGAAGGTAACTTACTGTCTGAGTTGTATATCGTTGCTTGTGAAGATTCCACCAGGGGGACTTCATCAGTGGGGTTTGGAAATAGATAAGAAATATTTAGGGTCTGATCCTGTGAGCAAATTTTGCGATTTTAATGATCCTGCGTGGCATCAAGTTTATTTATTACCTGGTTTCCAATAATCATTTAGAGAGTTGATATCATGATTCTTATAAAGCAAGCAGGTGGTTCAAGTTTCATTGACAATTTTCTTATCCAATTTCTAGCAGAAAACATTTTCCAGTATTCCTTTTTACACTGTTCAGTATAATTTTCAGGTAATTGAAAGAAGAGTAACATTCTTTCCAATCGACACTTGCTGTTTCTGGATTATTTAGGTTATCAGTTTCTCCAAAAATGGATTCCTGAAAGTGTTGTTAAAGTAGCAGTACTACAAAAAGAATTGTGGTATTTCTGAATAAAAAAATAAATGTTTATTACATGAAAATATGGAGCTCTTATGAACAAAACTGAAAAATTTGATGAAATATTGAAACAATATTTTGCTACTTTAGGGAACATTTCCCAATTTATACATTTTAAAAAAGATTTATTTACTTTTTATCCATTTAATCCCCCTTCCCCATTTTAACTGTTTTGTGTCCATTCACTGGGCAATTCTCTGTGCCTGTTCCCTGCCCTCTCTTCTCATCTTTCTCCTCCTGTCTTCACCAGAATTCTCCAGGGCTCACCCACTGACAGGGCTTAGTGGCGTACCCACACGTGGGGCCTGGGGGCTAATCTACTTGCGGGACTTGACAGTGCCCATGGTGGCCCATGTATCTTCTATATTTTTTTGTTTATTTTTACCAGAAGGTCCCAGGGATAGAACCCAGTTCACTCAATATGGGAAATGGATGCCCAAACATTTGAGCCACATCTGCCCATCCCCCAATTTATAAATTTAATGCAGTTGAAATTAGTACTACACATGAATATCATCATTTGATCTTATAGTGCTGAATTTCACTGAAATATGAAAAAAGAAGCAATAGTCCTGTACTAGCTGAAACCAATGAATCTCTCATGCCAAATTTGATATATGAAAATATATAATCATATTATGTTAGAAAAAGAAAGACTACTCAGTGATTAATGATGGGTAAATTGTTTTTTTAGGAATAGTGAAAGATACTTCATTGCATAGATGTCCCCTAAAAGTCAGAGTAATTGTAAAATAAAATGTGATGAAATAAGTAAAAGTACAATGGGAAGAAAATCTAAAATACTATTTTCTTTGTTTTATTATAAAACATAGTTTTTAGGAAAACATTAAGAAACAACAAAGAGTAGATTATGAATTTTACTTCATGCAAATAAAATATTCATTTACAATATTAACAAAATGATAGAATATATGACATAATAAGAAAAATATTTCCAATTTATTCTAGTGAGATATTATTAGTATAATTAATAAGCAAATAGATAACAGGAATGTGCATCACATAACTCATGATTTCATTGTTAGGTGAAGGTCAGGGAGACTGCAAACAGGCACTGTAATAAGGCCGAAAATCATTCCAGAAAATTGGAGGAAGGAAAAAGTTGGGCCTGGTTACAAATGGTTCTGCATAGTTTTCAGGTCCAACCTGAAAGTGGACAGCTGCAGCACAGCATCTCCTTTCTGGGACATCCCTGAAGGACAATGGTGAGGGGAAATCCCCTCAGTGGGCAGAACTTTGAGGAATGCACCTGGTTGTTCATTTTTCTTGGAAGGAGAAATGCCTGGAGGTGTGTTTGTAAACTGATTCAAAGTCTGATTCATGGCCCATGGTTTAGGTGGATGGTCAATGACTTGGAAGGAACATTATTGGAAAATTAATAGCAACTGAAAAAGCAAGTAAATAGATGCCGAGACTTCATCAAAAATTTACAAGTCATAATAAGAAACAGGAAGTGATGGTCCAGTCTAATGAACAAACCAAAAAACAAGAGGAGGTGCACAATGTAGAAACACTAATCAAAGATTTCTAAACAATTTTCCTTAATCAATTTGAAGAAATGAAGAAAAGGAAAGGATATCAAGAAGACACTGGATAAATATAAAGAAGAAATTGGAAGCATACATTAAAAGATAACAGGTCTGATGGTGATGAAAGGTACAATGCAAGAAGTTAAAAATACCCTATATTGAGAAGGACTACTGATGCTTAATATATGTAGAAGTTTTAATTAACTTGACTGTAAAAGTGTGGAAATGGATAGAGTTGATGTTATCACATTTGTAGTGAATAGCAGAGAATAATCTAAAGCTAGAGAATAATTTAGGGACTGAGCAACACAGTGAACCCAGAGATGAATGGGAAAAGTAGGTGATTCTATAGAAGTAAGAATGTCTTTCTGTGAGCTAGAGTGGATGTATGTCTCTATTGCAGGCTGGTGGAAATGTGCAGAAGCATGGGAAAAATTCAATTGGTATGCCTATGGACTGTGGTTAGCAGCAACAGTTTAATATTTACATCAATGCCAAAGTTGTACTGTGTTGATAATGGAGGGGTATGGAAAAAGTGTGCCAAAAGTACACTATGGACCATGGTTGGTAACAATAATCTGATGATAATATTTTATAATCTGTAACAAATATTCCACTATCATGTGGTATGTTGGCGAAGGAGTGTTGTATTGATATATTAAACATGTGTATGATTGTTTTGTAAGTTCACAACCACTGTAATAAAAATATATTAAAAATATTAATAATATGGTGGGTTGGGGGAGATATATCAAATGTAAGATATGCACTATAGTTAGTAGTAATATTTTGTTTACAAAATTTGTAACAAAAATTTGGACTTACAAAATTTGTAATGAATGTTTCACAACAATGCATGATGTTGGTGATGGGGTGATGTATGGGACCCCTGTATGATGTTATGCATGTTTGTTTTGTAAGTTCACAATGTTTATTGTACACTTACTGTTTATGTATGTTCATGTATGAATGATATATTTAAATAATTTCTTAAAAGAATAAAATATCTAAAATACACTAGATGCACATAACAACAAATCTGAACAGACAAAGGAAAGACGGAATGACATCAAAGATAGTATACCAGAAATCACAAATACTAGATGTTGGTAAAAAAATGAAAAAAAAAATATCAGAAATTACTGAATAGCAATACAAAATGCACAAATATGTGCATTATGGGCATCCCAGAAGGAGAAAAGAAGGGCAAAGAGGAAGAAGGTGTTTTGGAGAAAGTATAGTTCCCAAATTTCCCAACTTTAATGAGAGACATGGATATGCATGTCCAGGAAGGTCAGCATATTCCAAGCACAATAAATCCTAGCAGATCTACTCTGAGACACATATTTATCAGATTGTGAAATTACCAAGACAAGGACAGAAACCTGAAAGCAGCAAGAGAAGAGATCCATCATATATATAAGGTAAGCTTAATAAAGATAAACACTGCTTTCTCAAATGAAACCATGGAGGCATGAAGTAGTGGCATGACACAGTTAAAGTGCTGAAAAAAAAAACTGCCAGCTAAGAATTCTGTATTGAGCATAACTGATACTCAAGAATACATGCAAATTCAAAATATTCACAGATAAATTGAAATTGAGAGAATTTGTCAACAGGAGTCCTGGCCTTCAAAAAATACTAAGGGAGTTCTGCAAGTTGAAAGAAAAGATAGAGGAGAGTGAAAGGGTTGGAGGAGACTTTAGAAAGGAAAATTGTTAGTAATAATAACTACAAGGATAAAAAGAGAAAAATAAAACATGACATAAATACATAAACAAAAAATGGAAAAGTAAGTATTACCTTTACAGTAATAACATTGAATGTCAATGGATTGACCTGTTGAATCCAAAGACACAGATTTGCAAAATGGATAAG
Source organism: Cabassous unicinctus (assembly GCA_029593785.1). Lineage (NCBI taxonomy): Eukaryota > Metazoa > Chordata > Mammalia > Cingulata > Chlamyphoridae > Cabassous > Cabassous unicinctus. Next base: position 8,834 of record JAQZBX010095510.1, read on the forward strand.
GAAATATGACCCATCCCTATACTGTTTATAAGAAACTCACCTTAGACCTGGGGCTGCAAGGAGGTCTGAAGAGAAGAGATGACACTTCTTCAGTCATAGTGGGGGATATCAATACACCATTACACCATTAGATAGAACATCTCAACAGAGTCTCCATAAAAAAAAAAGGAAATCATTTTATTATATCATTTTATTCTATTTTATATTATTTTCTTTTATATATTTTATTTTTTAAAGATACTTAGATTATACAAATGTCACATAAAAAATATAGGGGACTCCCTTATGCACTGCTCCCCACACATCCCACATTTTCCCACATTAATAACATCCTTCATTAATGTGGTACATTCAATGAAATTGAGGAACACATTTTGGAGCATTTCCACTAAGTATAGATTATAATTTACATTGTAGTTTACTCTCTCTCCCACACAATTGTGTAGGTTGTGGCAAGATATATAATGGCCTGTATCTGTCACTGCATTGTCATTCAAGACAATTCCCAAGTCCCCAAAATGCCCCCATATTACACCTATTTTTCCCTCTCCATGCCCTCAGAACCTCCAGTAGCCACTGCCTCCATAACAATGCTATAATTTCTTCCATTGCTAGAATCATAAGTGTATAGTATAATACCAGTAAGTCTACTTTAGTCCATAGTTCATTCCCAATCATGAGGATTCTGAGATGGTGATGTCCATTCCACATCTACTTGAGAAGGGGCTGAGATCCCATAGAGCTAATGGATGGGACTATCTTGCTTGCAGTTGTAGACCCTCTCGGGTCCTTTTTATGGTAGATGTCCATCATTACCTCAATGTTAGTTGTCCTAGGTAAGATCAATTAACTGGAGAGTAGGTGTTGCAACTCTGTTGAGATTCAGGGACCAGCTGGCATTGGACGGCCCAATGACTTAAGTCTCTTGGAAATACACCTACCAACTCTAATACTAATTATAGGTTCAAATAGAAGGACAGAAGAGCCATGTGTAGGGAAATTACAAGTGAGTCCAACTCTTTCACTCTGAGGAGCATAAATTACAAAGTACAGCCCACTGGCAAGGCACCAAACTCCTGCCATGACTATAGTGTCTGGATGTCTCCAGAGACCTCAGTAGCCTGGCTATTTTGGCCAGTATCTGCTTTGGCAGTCAAAGAGATCCTGCTGTGACATGCATAGGCATAACCTCTGGAATGAACTCCCAGGTCACTTTGAAGTCTCTTAGCAATATAAACTCATTTGTCTTTACACTTTATCCCTTTGGTCAAGGTCTTTTACCAGTTACATTGCTAGTAGGTGCTTGGTAGTACTTCCTCAGTGCCAGGTATTCTTATCCCTAGGAGTCATGTCCCACACTGGGGTAAGGTAATATATTTATATGCAGATTTCGGCTTAGAGAGAGGCCACATTTGAACAACAAGGAGGCTTTCAGGAGGCAATGATTAGGCACCTTATAATGCTAGGCTAAGATGCAAATTCAAGAGTAAAGGTTCACACGCACAGTCAACAATATCAAGGGCCCATTAATGGACTATCTTCCTTCAGTAGTCATTGCCCTTGTACTCAGGGGATTCCTGCTGATCCTTTAGAGAATATGGCAGAGCTTCCCAGGATGGGAATTTGATATTCCTATGGTTATTGTGGGAATCTCCATCCATTGTAAAAATGTCTGATGAATATTTGAACACATTTATATACCTTATATGTATGGCTATGGGAGCTTTCTCCCATGTATTCTTGGTAGCTGACACTCTTCACCAATGATCCTCCCCTACCAGTTCTAACACTTCTCTGATCCAAAACTTCTTAAAAATTGAAGCCAATAAAATAGCAAACTACAATTAATAAGAAAATGAAGTAATAAAGTAATATGAATTTTATGAAGTAATAAAATACAAAAAAATAAATAATAAAATAATAAAAATTTGGGATAATAAAAAATAATGAAAAAATACTTTTTTTTCACATTTTGCCTTTCAGCACTGTAAGATCTGTTCTATTATATGTACTGTGACGTTTTCTACCATTTATTACTAGTGTCTTACTTTTTTTTTTCATTTTGTCTTCAAAGAAGTTTTTGGTTACAGAAAAGTCATGTACCTAATACAAGGGAGTACCATAAACCCAAAAATATTCCCAAAATTCTCCCTGTTCATTCTGTTCTATTCATAGATACTTGCAACAACACTGAGGGCTTGACACGATGATCTGCTTTCCACTATGGGGCACTACCCATGCTCTCAAGAGACTCCTGCCCTTCTATTTGAGAACATAGCAGGCTTCCCAAGATGGGTGTCCACCTCCTTGCTGCTCATTATGGGGGTCTCCACCATTAACATAACACACTATGGCTAAGATGAACACTCACACACTCCCTAGAAGTCTACCACAGGTGCAGCATGTCCCAAATGCCCCCAATATCCAACACCCAAAATCAGCAACCCTCTCTTGCCATATTGTGAAAGGAGCATACCCAGTATTGTAGTGTCAACCATGTATCCACTAATTCCCAGTGTTCTACTGCTCCCACCTCCAACCCTCCCCCAGTTCCATGAAGAGTCCAACCCACACTCCCCATGCCACCCTAGAGACAAACCAGCACCAGCCAACCTAAAAGTAACCTTACCCCATTCTCAATACCCTCCATTGTACAACTACACACTTCCACCTTATCATATATTTTGCCCATATGGGCATTGCCTCAAAACCTTCTTCTCCTGTTTTTTCCCCTGTAAACCTATTTTCTGGACTCTAGCTCTGTGAGTCTGCTCAATTTGCTTAATTTATACCAGTGAGATCATATTATATTTGTCCTTCAGTGCCTGCCTTGCTTCACTTAACATAATGTCTTCAACATTCATCCATGTTATCCAGCAGGTTAATACTGTATTCCTTCTTACAGCTGAGTAATATCTCATTGTATGTATATACCACAATTTGTTTATCCATTCATCTGTTGAAGGGCATTTGGGTTGATTCCAACTGTTGGCAATAGTGAATAATGGCACAATGAACATTGCTGCGCATATATCAGTTCATATCTTTGCTTTCTGTTCTTCTGGGTATGTACCCAGTAGTG
>JAQZBX010095511.1:0-11908 GCA_029593785.1 Cabassous unicinctus
GCAGTATGAAAACTGAGACAGACATGTAAGTTATGCTCTCACGAGCCAAGGACACCAAGGATCTGGTAACCTCCAGAAGTCAAGAAGAGACAAGGGAGGATCTTCCCCTAAAGACTCCAGAGGGAGCATGGTCCTGCTGACCCTTGGTTGTGGACTTCTAGCCTGCAGAATGTGAGAGAATAAATTCCTGTTGTTAAACCACCAAGTTTGTGGTACTTTGTTATAGCAGCCTAGGAAATTAATACAAGTATCTTTCCATTTCTTCAAGTCTACATTTGTCCTGTATTAGATTTGATATTTCCAGTAGTTTTTGAATATGTATTTATATTAGTTTTTCTTATTAATTTTATGCTTAAGTGTTTTATCATTTTGGTTGCTATTGTAAATGGGATCTTCTCATCCATTTTTATACAACTTGGGAAGTGTGTGTATGTGTCTGTGCATGCATACAAACACACAATTGAAGGTCGTTGTGTCATTACATAAACTTTATATCTGTTGTTATTAATTATGCTTTTTGCAGAGAATGCTTTTTGTATTTACTATTTCTTGCAGAAATCATTGATCTTTTCCTTGGGGGCTAATATTTGATCAATTTTTGTAAAAGTTTACATGCAATTGAAACAAAAAGAAATGATCTATGACAATATATATTATCTATGACAATTTTAATTATATCTTGTGTTTTGGTTTTCTCAGATAAGAGGATAAATCTTATTCTGTTTTTGTTTTTGTTTTTGTTTTTTGGTCATGTCTGGAAGCAGACGTACAATCATTTTTCTTTGACCTAGTTTCTCAGCCTATTAAATTTTTCTATTGCTTGCAATTATATCTCAGGTTGAGGTTGTGACTTTCTCTCAGAGATTATTTTTTTGACTATTTCTAAATTTCTTGAGGGCTATAACACTAGTACACATTGTGATTTTTCCAAATACTCATGATTTTTTTTAAACACCATGCACCAATTTTAAGGGGCCAATGATAATTTTTCCATATTTCTCAAGGTTGTTTATTTATTATTTAAATTTTAAAAATTTCATCTATATTTTCCACCAAATTATCTTTTCAGTGAAACTATGATTTATTAGCAATATTTTTAGTTTGGGGGGATATATTACTCATTTGATCATGATTTTTTTCCTGTTACTCCCATCTTTCTATTAATCCTGTTTTTCCTTTCAGGTGGTTCTGGATTTCGTGGGGATTTTGTGTCATGTATGTTTGCTGATGATGCCATCTAAGAATTGTGTTTCTTTTGCTATCCTGATTGTTCTGTTTGCTCATAAGATTTTGGAAGAAATTAAAAAGAAAAAAAACAGCAAACCACTCATATTGTTATTGTAATATCTAAAGTAATCTTTAATCAAATTTGAGCACTACAATAAAATTTTATTTGATAGAAATTATATAAGATAAAATAAGTACTCAATATTTTATCAGAGAATGTAAAAATAATTTTAAAATATATTTATTTTTTAGTTGATCTTTGATCCTACCATCTGAAATTAAGATGTAAAAGTTTTATTAACTTACTTTTTCACTTTAGAAGGTAAAAATCACACAATACTGATAATTAAGTTACCTGTCTTTTACTTAACTGTGGTTGGTTAAATGGGTTTTATTTTTATACCTTAACATGATACTTCACTATGAACAAATCTGTTAATTATTTTCCATGACATAGTTAATATAATAAACCAATTATAATCTAATACAAAAGTATTCCCTGTGGTTATATATTTTGAAAGCTCAATTACCTTACAGGCCCATTAATATACTGTAGTACTAAAACATAATTAACTTTTCTTAAATATTTACCCTACCAAATAGAGCAAATCTAGTTCATAGAATATCACTTACTTTTTAGGAGCTATAAAAAGGCAATGTACTTTAACATATGACATTTTCTTCTAAGATTTTAATAGAACATTAAGCAAACTGGAAGAGGCAGGCTATAAATGTCCACTCTGCTTTACTGACCTCCTGTTTTTTTCCCATTCTTTTTGGTCTCTTTAAGGATTATTTTCACTAGCCATTAGTGAAAGGTGATTGAGTAGTCTTTGAAGGTATATCCATTTATTTTGGTTAATTATATGTTGAATTTATCCTTCAGTTGATAAACTTACAAATTCAAAACAAATTGTTCTATTGGGGAGTGGGATTCAGGATACAAGGATGCAATTTTGTTAGTGATTTATGTGGTAATATTTGTTGTTGCCTAAAATTGTTAATGTCATAATTGTTAATCAACAATTTAAGCCAAATATGAAGAATTTGGGTTGCTATAGGATTTATTTTTCTTTCTCTTCTTGCCTGTGTCATTTTTTCTTCAGTCAAATATTTGTTGGGCAAATATTCTGTTCAATAGAGTGTGTTAGATGCTTTTTGATAATATAATGAGGCTAAAATTATATGGATATTATTATCTAGTAGGAGAATTTAGTGTGTGTGGTAACTGTTGCCATAAAAAGTCAACCCTAAAAATCAGTGGACCCATTGGAGGATTTTAACACATAAATTCTTACAGATAATTTTGATTGTGTTCCTACTTTGTGTGTTGTCCCTCAAGTGGTGACTCAGAGATCTGGTCTCCTGTTATCTAATGGATCCACAATTCTTTTGTTTCTCAGCATCTGTTATTCAGCAGAAATAATTGTATTAATAAATATTGCTGTGGAAATCATGCTTAATTAAGTTTATTCATGCTGAACATAATTTTAGACAAATATAAATATAAAATAAAGTCTCCAAACTAGAATCAGCCATAAGAAAGAATAAAATATAGTATATTCCTGAAAGTAAATATAATATAGCAATGAAAATTAATTTTATACAATAACATAAATAAAACTCAGAAACATAATAATAGACAGATTAAAGAAGTCCCTAATAAAACAGGCAAAATTATCTCTGGCACCCTTCCTGCAATGTAGAGAACTGATAGGAACATCAGTCCCATGTTTACAACAATAAAGAGCCAGAATAATTTCGAATAAATAATATGTTTTCATTCCTATCAAAAAGTTGAAATCCCAGAGCATTCAATTGGCTCAAAAATCTAAGTAGACACTTTGCCTTCAGCGAGAGAGAAGATGCCAACATGTGGTCAACTGATGTACACACAACTGGTTAGAAGAGTTCAGGCAAATCAGTTAACTTATAGAAGATCTAAATGTACGTTGGTGGGAGAACTTATGTAAGAACTCAAAAATTAGATGAGACTACAACTACTTTCAGGGTTTTACCGTGACCCGCTAAGTGTTCATATAAAAGACTGGAAATAGCTGGTAGAGGGAAATAGCAGCAGTGCAGAAAGGGCAGGAAACTTATCCAAACCCTTCTCCTCTATCTTCATTGTACAGCAAAATTTCAGTCTTTGTGGAGAAGGGCAATAAGTCCTGCAAGACCAGAAGGGTCATTTCAGCAGAGATGGGCATTATAAGAATTATCACGGGGACATACTACAAATCAAAAACACAGTGACCAAGATAAAGAATACCTCTGATATTTTCATACATATAATGAACATGACCAGTGAAAGAGTCAGTGAACTGGAAGATAAGTCATACTGTGGAAAATATTATATCTTATAAACATGATTGGAATTTTAGAAAGAGAAGAAAAAGGAAGAGGAAAGTAAAAAGAAAGATGGGGAAGGGGAATGGAGCAGAAGAAATGTTTGAAGAAAGAATGGCTGAAAATATTCCTAAATTAAGGATAAGTACCAAGCCATATATATCATAGTATACCAAGGAGAATTAAAAGCAAAAATAAATCAAAGCAAAACAAATGAAAACAAGAGCAAAACCACAAGGCGCATTGTATTGAAATCACTGAAAACAAAAGACAAAGAGAAAATCTTTAAAGCAACCAGAGAAATAGGAATATTAAATACAGAGGAATACTATATACAAAGGAACAAATATGCAATATACAACAAATTCTGCTACCAACAAACATTAGAATGTAATCTTTGAAATGCTGTAAGAAATAAAATCACTATGCTATAGCAATATTCTATGTCCAAAGGCAGTAGCTTGCAAAATTGAAAGAGAAGTAAAGACCTTCTCAGACAAAACGCAACTGTGGGAATTAATTGCCAGCTTACTTACTCTATAATGAATATTAAAGAAAGTTTCCTCAGGCAGAAAAAAATATATATGAGTTTTGTTTTATAAAATGAAATTAACAGCACTGGAAATTAATCAAATGGAAAAGAAATGATGGTAAAATAATAATCTTATTTGTAATTATTCAGAAAGAAAAATACTCAGAAAACAATACAGTAATGCTTTGTATGTTTATGCTATACATAAAAGAAGTATATTTCAATTGCCAAAGTTTGGAAGAAGGAATTTAGAATACACAATTGTAATTGTGTATAATTGTGTATACTACTAGTAAAGCAGTATAATATTATTTGAAAGTAGCTTTGATTAATTCAAGATACATATTGTAAACCCTAGGGCAGCTACTAAATGAATTCACAAAAACGATGAATAAAGAAGGACAATAGAAGAGATAAAGTGGAAACCTAAAACAATGATTAATCAACACAAGAGAAGTCAGGGAATGAAAAAAAAAAAAAAAAAGCAAAGATAGTGTATAACAAATAGAAAAGAGCTAGCAAGATCTTCGATTTTAATCCAACTACATCAATAATCAAAGTAAATGGTCTAAGCATCCTAGTTACAAGACAGGTATTGTCAAATTTAATATAAAAATGGAACAACTTTATGTTGTCTAAAAATTAGGTAAGGGAAGTGGATATGTCTCAAGCAGTTGAGCACCTGCTTCCCATATGGGAGGTCCTGGGTTCAGTCCCCAGTGCTGCCTAGAAACAAAAGAAAAACAAACAAAACAAAACAAAAACAAATAAACAAGGAAGCAAACAAACAAACAAAACACAACTCAGCGGAGCTCACATGGCTCAGTGATTGAGCACCGGCTTCCCACATACAAGTTCCCAGATTCAAACTCCAGCCCCAGCACCTAATTTATTTTTATTTTATAAAAAACATAATTATATTAAAAATATATTCTCCAAATCCCTGAATTTTTATAATTCTCCAAACTCAGCCTGATGAATAATGTATTTGTTCTACATAAAATTCTTGGGCTGTTTTACCTTTTTTTACTACTATGCACTGATATTACTAAGCTGTCATTTAGCATACATTGATGCAAATCAATAATCCAATTCAAATAAAATGACTTTTACTCACTTATAGCAATTTTTAAGTCTGGAAACTTTAAAAAAAAATTAGTCTTGATCAATGGATAACAATACTATTACAAGGATATGCAATAATGTATGTTCTTTCAGTGAATCATTTCAGTTTGCAACATCAAATCTTTTTCAAATATTTCTTTATAACAGATTCTGCTCAGTTGAAAGGTCAATGCTTTCCAGGTTTCAGGAAATATAATCCATGTATAAAGTTCTCCCAAAGGTTTGTATTGATGCCAGCGATATAAACAGAATCTCTTTAGATCCCTGATGCAGAAAGGCACTGCCCTTCTCCTTGGCTCTGTGTGGAACCAGTGTGTTAAATCCCTCGCCTTAGATACCTCCAATTCAATTTCCTGCTGTTGCCAGAGGGTAACAGTTCTTTAACCAGTTTCCCTTTGTATCTATCCCGCTCCCTAACTTGGAAAATCTAAAACTCAATCCAGATCTCACTCACCTGCCTATTACTCAGGCAGGGTTGTCAGTAGCTGTGTTAGAATAGGAAAAGGACATTGGCTGGGAATTGTGTTCATCTCGTGAACATTTTCTCTCATCAGCTAAGTAAGAAGTTAGCTCCTGAATATAAAAATAAAAATGCATGCAGTTTTAATGTACAATATGATTTAGAAAAAACAAAGAAATACTTACAGATAAGACTAAGTTTTTCTCAAGTTTCAATTTGCATTATAGAAAGTTGATTCTGTTTTGGTACTAACACATTTGTTTGCACTTGATATTATTTTTCATGGAATATAAAGACCTAACGTACAAAATAATACATAATATGATTTTGCCAAGTCACTTTATCTTATCTAAGTTTTTAAACTGCAAATAAAATTTAAAAATATGTTTAGTTTGTACACAGGAAGCATCAAAGTATTCAACTAAACACAAAGAATCTGGATAAAATAAACAGACGGTTAAACGTGCTATTTAAGAAAAGTCAAGTGAATTCAATAGATCAATTTTTAATGTAAATGTGTTCTCATAACACTTAATATAACTTTTTCTCTTACAAAATTCTGATATCCCCCAAACAAACTAAAAAAACTAAAAGTGTCAAATAAATAGTCCAAAACTTGTGTGTAGATGAAAAGAGCTTAATTTCATGGAAGCAAAAAATGTAAAAACATAAACAAGTGCCTGGAGCACTTATGGGTTTTTCTTTTTAGATTCCATCATGAAAGCCCCTACAGCACTTCCTTGAAATGCCTAAGATTAAATATGACAAATTGACATATCACAGTTGAGTGTCTTATGCATTGTGAGCTCAAATTATTATGTGGTACTCATTAAATGGCATGATTGGAATTCTCTCAGAAATATCTTCAGGAATGTTTTCTCACATTAATGGGCTTTGCCTGTGAATTGGCAGAGCAATGTCTGGGAATTTCCATAGAACTCAGCCCATTTTATTCTGTGTTCATTGAAACCTAACCTCATACGAGAATTTTTTCATCCAAATTATGACCACTATCAAAAGTTAGTGTTTTAATAATATTTGTTCGAAAGTCTGTTGAAAACTTGATAAACTGTCTATGTGCCAAAGTTCTACTGTTTTGTTCATGTAATTTATATTGTTTCACTGTAGGAGAAAAGCAGGATTTACTAGCTGGCCATCAAGTAAAATCAGTTTTAAAATTAAAAGTAGTCTTCTGCTGAAAAACTCATCAAATATTTACAAGTTCTCTAAAGATGAAAAGAACTTAAAACATTATCTAGCATTCACATAATTGAAGAAAAGACCAAATACATAGGAAATTTTCTGTTAGTGAATGCTGTACATTATGGTTTTATAAATCTGAAAGTTTTCCTTCATAACATCATCTTCATTTTTAAGTGATATGATGTTGAAACTTTGTTCCTTGATTCCTGAAGAATATAATATCCTCCTCAATATGAGTTTAAACTATGTATAATTGTATTATCAGTCATCCATGAAAGGGTTAAAGAGTGATCCAAAAGAAAAGAAGAAAAAAGTACTACAACTATAGGGATAACAACTAAAACAAAATCAGTGATATTACGGAATGCAAATTGTGAAGGAGGAACACAAACGAACATAGAAGGTCCAGAAGAAGTGTTAGCAAGTTTTAGAAATCCCAGAATAGGAATAGGACATTAGTTTGTGAATGATTTTTAAAAGTTATGTTATATATTTGCTGTTATTCATTTTCTTGTGGCAACAAATACTATCATCGCTTTCTTGAACTATGCTTTTTTTGTTCCATTAAATTTTATTTTATTTCAAAGCAGGCAGAAGTCATTCAAAAAACAAGAAACATCATCTGACACCCAAGTTCAAAACCTCTGAAGGCATTTGCTTCACAAGCAAATAAAATAAGAGGTCCCCCACTGGAATGAATTATTATATCCATGAATGAATCTCTAACCTCATCTCCTGAATCCTTCTCCTTGCTCATTTTGGCCCATATTCATAGCCTCCATACTGTTCTTACCCACACTTGGCCTCACAGCATTTGCCGTTGCTCTTTCCTCTACCTGAAAGGCTTTTGGCCATATGCCTGTGTATTCTCACTTCTTTCAAAACATTTCTGAAATCTTTCTCCAGAGAGTCATTTCCTATCCTTCAAGTCTAAAAACAATCACCCCTGTAACCTTTTAACTGCTTGCACTTGTTTATATTCTCAGCTTTATTGTTATCTGATTTTGGTCATGCATTTATGTATTCATCTTATACCTCATCAAATAGAATGTAAGCTCTATGAGAACATATCATTTATCCAGTTTTTCACCAAAGAATCCTTTATAAATAAAACTGTGCCTAATAAGTGCTCTATAAAATTTTGTTGAATATGTGAATGAATAAATAAAAAAATACTGACTCAGAAGGCACCATAAATCAGTTTCATTGCCTTTTTCATAATTGTGGCAGGCAATGATGATGCTAGATGACCCATGCCCTTATATAATCCCTTTCCCTTGAATGTGGGTGGGACCAGTATCTATTTTCTAGATAGAATATGGCAATAGAAGGAGGTAAAAGGGGATGGGATACACATCTAGACATTATGCTATGTTATATGACAAAATTGAAGGTATTTTGCAGGCATAATTAAATTTCCTGATCACTCTACTGTGAGATTATGTATAGGTAGATTGTCCTGAGTGGACGTGGCTTAATCAGGTGATCTCTTTGAAAAAGGGTCTAGAGATTAAGACTCTCCTACTAGTCGTGAGGAAAGAAGCCACCATAAGTTGTACAGCTACAAGAAAATAAATTCTACCGACAGTAACATGGGTTTGCAAATGAACCCCAAGACTATGATGAGATCCCAGCCCTAATAAACACATTGATTGCCACCTTGAGAGACCTTGAGCAGAGGACCTAATTAATCCATACCTGGACTCCTGACCCACAAACGATAAGATAATAAATGTATTTTCTTTTAAACTAAATTTGTGGTGATTTGTTACACAGTAATAGTAAACTAATATAATCATTGATATCTAGATGTAAATCAAAATATCTGCTTTGGCTTTTATGCCTTGATAACTAGCACAACATCCTCCCCACACCAAACACCAAAAACCAAAAAGAAAAAGAAAAAAAAGGGCACTTCATACTCCTCTCCCATATCTTGGTACAAAGTTATTTGAAATTCGTGACCATAAAGACAATTAGGTATATACAAAATTATTTTTTCCAGAATTTATTACCTTTGTAGATATTTTAGGGCAAATATTACAATATATTTGCCAATAGCTATATAAAGGGGAAATATTGTTCCCTTATTATCTTTTTATATATTGAAATATATATTTTAGTAATTAAATATTTAATAAATAAACTTAATATTCCTATATTAGCTTAGAGTTATGGGTGAGATATCCCCCACTTTTATAAGAAAGACTATAAATTTCCCCTGGAACATGTATTCTTACTATCTAGCTATTGTATATAGAATTCAGAATGTGGTAAAATACACTGAAAGACCACAGGGATGTGTGCCTTTAAAGCCTGCCAAAGTAAATTTATCCCCCAAATTTAATAAAAATGAAGATGAAGTATAAATGCTCAGTATTTTTCTTGGATTAGCCTGAATGTACTTTTCACTTATAATGCCAGAGTACATTGACTAAAACCAGGAAGGATTAAAAAATGGAAACTTGCCAATCACAGTGCTTGAAGTTCTTCAGGTGTTATGTATATTAATATATTACCTGAAGGAAAAGAAGGAAGTATAAAATCACCTTGTTCACTTATAGGAAAACTGAGGGGAAAAGGAAGTAATGATGTTCAGCAAGACATTGGATCTAGCATAAAGAAAAAAAGATTCCATTTATTTAAGTCTTCTTTTATTTCCTTTAACATTTTTGTACAGTTTTCTGTATATCAGTCCTTTCCATCTTTAGTTAAATTTATTCCTAGGTATTTGACACTTTTAGTTACTATTGTAAATGATATTTTTTTCTTGATTTCCCCCTCAGATTGCTCGTTATTGGTGTACAGAAATGCTACTGATTTTTGAGCCTTGATTTTATAGCCTGCGACTTTACTGAACTCCTTTATAGTTCTAGAAGCTTTGTTGTAGATTTCTCAGGGCTTTCTATGTATAGGATCATGTTGTCTGCAAATAGTGAAATTTTTACTTCTTCCTTTCCAATTTGGATGCTTTTAAATCTTTTTCTTGCCTCAGTGCTCAAGCAAGTACTGCTAAGTCAATGTTAAATAGGAGCGGTGATAGTGGACATCCTTGTCTTGTTCCCGATCTTAGAGGGAAAGCTTTTAGGATTTCACCATTGAAGAAGATGTTGGCTCTGGGTTTTTCATATTACCCATTATCACGTTCAGAAAGTTTCTTTCTATCCCTATCTTTTGCAGTGTTTTTATCAGGAAAGAGTTCTGTATTTTGTCAAATGCTTTTTCTGGAGAGCTATGGACTAGAGTGGACTTACTTGTATTCTACTATAGACATATTGTGATTCAAGCAATGGAAGAAATTACATCATTGATGTGGAGCCAGTGGCCACTGGAAGCTCTGGGGGCAGGGAGAGGGAAAAGCAGTTGTAATACAAGGGCTTTTTCAGGACTTGGGAATTTTCCTGAGTGACATGGCAACGACAGATATAGGCCATTTTATATCATCATATAACATGTGGAACTGTGTGGGAGAGAGTGTGGTCTACAATGTGAACTATGGTCCATGCTTAATGGCAAAGCCCCAGGATATTTTTATCAATTGCAATAAATGTGTCATACTAATGAGGGATGTTTATGTGGGAGGTTGTGGGAGGTGTGGGAGGTGGGGTGTATGGAAATCCCTATATTTCTTGTGTAACATTTATGTAATCTAAGTATCTTTTTAAAAAAAATTAAAAATTAAAAAAAAACAATATACAATACTTGTTATTTCTGTATACTAGGAATGAAAAATCCAAGATTAAAACAGCCCCCAAATTATGAAGTACTTAGAGATATTTCTAGTAAAATTTATATAATGAATAGAATAAGATATTCCTGATAGAAATTAAAGATGTAGATAAATGGATAACGTTCAAGTGTTAAAAAAAAAAAAAAGAAAGAAAAAATGGATTCAAATACCAAGAAATAAGAGTAGTTGCCAGAATATGAAATCTATGAATCAGAAAGTGGTTCATACTAAAACTGAATGAGTATAAGAAAGATAAAAAATAGACAATTAAATTTAAAATAAATTCATAAATAACCAGAAATAAACCACAAAAATATAAAAATACAACTCAATTGAAAATCAGTTAATAAAAATTAGGAAGGGAATCAGATGTCCTTTACCTACATGTGTGAACACAACTAATATAATATGGAAGAAGAAATTTGAGATCAAAACAACAAGTGAATTGACTGCATTCATACACACAATTACCCAATATCCATTACATATGGAATGGAATTTACATGATTAACAGCCATCAAAATCTATATATAAGAATTGTGCATTTCATTCTCCATAAAATGTACCCTCAAAGTAATATGTAAACAAATATTGAAATCTAGTAAGTTTGCTTTCCACAGTTGTATGGGTTATCAAATCTTAAAGGATTGCCAAGACTATTCTTTTCCTGAGTACCATGTCTTGAGCATATGATAATGGAAGTCAGTTTTTGAACTGTTGGAGAACAGAGTTCTATATACTGATAGGAGTATACAAATATTAAAAGGGGAAAGACTATATTAAATCCTGGAGTGTGGGTTATAATTGGAAGTATCAGTTTGAAAACAAGGCTTTTAAATTATATAGAGATATGTGTCTATATCTATTACTTTATTATTTCTATTCCTTCTCTACTGTATGACCCTAGTAACAATGACATACAAATGTCAATGAGATCTTACACCCATACTTGGTTTGTATTTGTTGCTCTTCATTAAAAGTAAGTAGGAGTTCTTGGAAGATTGCTCAAACTAAAGCTAAGTCAGGGAAAAGACAAGATAATCCTGAACCTTCTCATTATGACAGAAAATCAAATAGTGCCCAAAGAACAATCAGAGCATATCAAAAGTAGCCTGTGTAAGAAGCATATCACTTGTCTAACCAAGGACAATTTCAGCATGGAAATAAATTATGATAGTACTTCATTATACATATTTATTTAAACAAAAATCCAGAAGTCTATGTAAATACACAGGAGGAAGGAAGGAAGGAAGGAAGGAAGGGAGGGAGGGGGAAGGAAGGA
>JAQZBX010095512.1:0-11907 GCA_029593785.1 Cabassous unicinctus
TAAAAAAAAAAAAAAAAAAAGATTCTACTAAGAGTAGATGGTAGAGCCAGGATGCGAACCCAAACAATTTCACTAAAGAGCTGTGCTTTACCTACTATTCTATATTGCTTTCCATTCGTTTACCTGAGGTTCAGACTCTTTATGCTTCTATTTCAAGATCCTCTTTAAAAAGTCCTTGGCAGTGGAATAACACTGATTAGACTTTAGCACCCAGAATTCGCCAAATTCACTTTCTGTTCTATCTGAAGAAGACTGAGCTAGAGAAAATCTGGGGCTGATAGGCAAAGAGCCCAGGGCCATGAGGAGGAGGCACTGTCTATGCTGTGATTTAAAAAAAAAATCTAGGAAGTTCAAAGCATCATCCCAAAGGTGGGTAGGCTGAAAAACAAATCAAAATAAGCAGCTCAGGGACACAATAAGAATACAGTTAATTCCATTAATCAAGCACCAAACCTTTGCATTTGTGAGGATGTCCTCCCTTTAAAGCTTATCAGTGATGATCAGGGAGTAAAGGAGAGAGGCAGGAAAGGGCATTGTGTCCACGGGGCAAGCAAAGAAGGCTTCAGTGCCAGGCAGGAAAATGGCCTTGTTTCTGCTCTCTAAAATAAAAATAAGCGGAGAGATATTCAAGGGCTTTGACCACAGAGAGACTAGGACCCAGATGCCTCACAGAGCCAGGAAGCAGCTAAAAACTGGTTTCTCTGAATAAAAGAATCTTGCAACTAGGCAAAGCCAGCTTTCAGCATCACAATCTAGAAGAACTCAGTAAACTAGAAAAGCAAATTCCTTTAACAGATATGCTTCTGCATTAGTTCTCAGCTTTTTCCTCCGGTGTACCGGGGGAATGGGGCTGTGGTCCTTTTATCTATGTGATACTGATCAAAGCCCTAGAAGCATGGATCACCTATATCTTCCCAGAGGATCAAGTTCTCACTTTGCCACTGCTAAGCTGGGTTTACTTCCCTGTACTGAGGAGGACTCAAATGAGCACCCTGTGTCACTGTTCACCAGGTCCTAAATATCCCTTCTGCAACAATTTTCTCCCAAAAGACAATTAATTCTTACTGGGAGAATTAGCAGGTCAGTAAAAGAAAGGCGAGAGCGTTTTGTTTGGAGGAGGTTAATACCTGGAAGCATTATACTCCTCTGACAAAGGAAACTCAGTTTTTTCACCCACATTTCTTTATCTTGACAACTAGAATGAGTATGAAGTCACAGAAATGTCACACTTTCTCGCTTACAGTAGAGGACTTTCTATTTGGGGTGAAAAGAAGAATAGGGAGGAAGAGGACAAGAGAAGGAAAGGTTACTACTACTTTAGTAATGCTGCTTATTGGACTCAATCAGGGAAAATATTCCAGAGTTACCAGTTAGGGACAAACTATTTACAGAAATGTTTAGACAATTTGTATGCGGAACACAGACTGGGACAAATTTTATTAAATGTCTATGACATGTGACCTTTCATAGGATAAAATGAAAAATTACTGGTTTTGATCTGCCCCTGGTTAAATCCTTATAAAGTACCATTCCTCCAACAAATTTGAGGAATTTGTAACAGAACAAAAAGATCTCATGATTCTAAATGTGTAACTGGATGTCCTATATTTTATCTTGCATCTCTATTTGGGTGAGGGTCTCTATAAAGATCTCAAGTAAATGCTGAGAAGTCAAATTCAATGACAATGGGGGGAAAGGGAAGGAAATTACTTCCAGTGAATTACCAAAAAAGGAAGGTTTGAAATTAATGGATTACATGAATATTAAGTCTTACAGTACATTAAACCATCAAGCTGGTTGGTATACGACACTAAATCAACTTTATACCGCCCACCATTTCCTGTGACACAGACTGAAGAACTGAAGGATACCTCACACAGTACTTTACATATATGTTTAATAAATATCTATTAATTGATGGTGCAGATGATGCAGGCCAAGCCTGCTCATTTAACATGAAAAAGATCTGAATCGTTTGGATAAAATGCCGGCAGGAAAGCAATTGGCTTGATGAGCAAATAATTAAATTAATAACATAGGACTGTCTTTCCTTGGAATGAACTGCAAGTAGTATTAATAAAAGGAAATCACATTTATAGAAAATTATAAGGAAAGGTCTCAAGAATTCCAGTGTAACAAGCATTCTCTCACAGGCAGACCTTGGCCAAAGGAAGTAACACTAGTGTTAATTTGGATCACTTGTAAGTTAATGAAATTGCTAGCATTCACACACAGCTTGTTGGAATGGCACATTCTTTTGGCTTAAAGGTAAAGCATTCTATAAAGAGAATCCTTTGCACCAAGAAAGCTGAGGTGGGGTTCATTAAACTACATAATATATTTTTATTCATCAAGTCTCATATTCTCACCAAATGCTTACCAGATACAACCAAGAAAAAACAGAATTGTTCTTTTAAAAAGCAGTTTTACAATGGGCTTCAACAGAAGTGAAGATTATTGATCTATAAAGAAAAAATGTTCTAAAGCTGTTATCTTTCTAAAATCTGTCCACTTCTGTTATGAAATGCAGAAATCAAATATATACCATCATGGAAAAAATAGTCATTTTCAGGTGTCTTGGATTATCATCAAATAGTTCTTAAATCCATTGACAATATGGTTTACTTTTCATTAATTTATTTACCTTAATTTAATGATTTAGAAATAAAACATTTTTCCAGTCTATGGACATTAAAATTAATTAGCCAATAATAAATAATCAAAATGGTTTAGTACAGTGGTTCTCAGCCTTTGCATTATGCCTCCAACATTTCAAATAGGCAATAAATTCCTACTGCTAATACTCATTATAAGCAGAGATTTTCCAAAGGAGAATGAATAGGGAGTAATCTTCTTCCCAGCCACTCACCCTCACCTACCACTGGTTATATATTGGTACTATTTGCCAATTTTCATGACTATGTAAAAACCTTGGCTGAAGCCTTAATTCTGCAAATAGCATAGGGTTTCCCCTCTAGTGCTAAAGGGGTAATGGTCAGAACTCAACAAACTGAATTTCTACCAACATAAACATTTACATCAACAGAACAGAGGCCCATTACTGCTCTTAATCTTGGTATCTTACTTTGGCAACTTTAAACTAAAAAAGACCTAAATTCATAGGAATTCATCCTTATTTTTTTCAAGACCTTTTGCATTATTTCAGTTGAATAAAGTAAGAACATAAAGAAGACAATGGAAAAAACCATAGAGTTGCTATGTGAATTACATGCAATAGGCTGTAGTCTTTTTTCCAGGAACTCTGAGCAGAAACGTGACACAATTAGAAATGACAACTCTAGGCTATTTTTGGCTTACTAAGTATAATTATAGATTATAAGTGTGGCCATCCTATAAGAAAAATACTTGTCTTAAATAAAAGTCAAATTCAATAAAGTCCTGGGTTTCTATTATCAAAGTGAAAAAGCTAAAGTTCATTAATGGAGGAAAAAGGTAGGAAATTTCTTTATGAATTCAGTGGAAAATACCTATTGGTATTCAAGGAACAGTTTTGGTTTTTTTCCCTTCCCTTTAACTCAATGGGGCTAAAGATTTCAAGGAAGTAATTTCTGAATAGTAACACAGCTCAATGAGTAATATCAAAATCCAGGTGTTGTAGTAGGATGAATTAATCACATTCTCTCTCCCTCTCTCTTATTTCTTCAAACATCTAAAGATTTTTGTAAACCAGGTCTATAATTCAAGTAGGCTTAAGAAGCAATCTGTACAGCAATGGAGTGTGTATGTAAACATACACATATACACAATATATACAAAAGCACACAAATATAATATGTAAATGTGTATATTTATACACATACACATAAATGATATAACGACCCATGGATTCCAAAATCTTATATGGAAACTGAAGATGCCGCTAACAAAGGAAATGTAGGAAATCATTTATTCAAAGGAAGCCAACAAATATAATAAAGACTATACACAGAATACAATTTTATATTAAAAATTAATCTTTTTAGATGGAATACCTGAATTTGACATTTGGATATATTTTTAGCAGCAGATAATAAAATATATATATTTTTAATTTTATTGTGGTAAATATAGAAGGTAAAATTTGCATTTTAACCATTTTAAGGATACAATTCCATAGCATGAATTACATTCATTGTGTGCAACCATCACCACTAAAATACATATTTTTGCAACACAATAACAGATTGTGTTCAGTGCTACCTGAAACAATTCTATGAAATGTTTCCCAGTAGCCTTGTTGCTGTTTCATCTAATTTCAGAGAAAGTCACACACTAGAAAAGCCAAGTCACTTCTTCTCTTTCCTACAAATAGGACACTGTACTATGTAAAGAAGTCAGGCAGACTGCTTTATTTCACCTCTGAGTAAAAATAATTGGAGACGTGATTTCAGGTTTTCTGTGCAGGGGAAGAGAATGAAGCAATTAGTCGAAAATACTAGGGGCAAAAAGAGTGGGCACTCTCATCCCCACTGCCAATGCAAAACCTGGAAGCCAACCTCTCCCACTCACCCATGCCTTATCGAATGAGGAGTGAGTGAGACTTGCATACCTGCATGCCCAAAGTTTGAGCTGTATACAGAAATTCCCTTTGCAGGGGATAAGAGAGGCCAAGGTGATGATGGTGGTAGAGGAAAGAATTGTTAACTCCTTTTGCTGTGCTCTGAGAATTTCCAAAATTAATATCCCAGAAACAGAATGTCTAATAGTACAGTAAGAAAAATACCATTAGATGTAACAGAAATATCTTACTGAAGTTTGGCAAAAATCACATCCACCAGAAAGCCTTAGAAACCACCACTGGCCAGGAATAATTTGTTGTTCAGAAAGGATGTCTTTTTTTTTTTTTTTTTTTTTCCCCCCATTTCATCACTAACGTAATCTGCACATGGGCTTTGGATAGATAACACAAACTCTGGGTGACAGAGTACTTTTATACTCACAAGGCTACTACTGTAGATAGATGAGAGTAATAAAGGCAGCTTTGGAAAATATTAGAGGGAATAAATGAAAAGTCCTTTGTTTAATTACTAACTCTCCTTAATTGCTCATCCATTGTCCTGTTTGTTATTTTTAACATGTATTATTTACTGAAGGTCTCATTTATTTTATCTCTAATTCTCACAAATTCTGGAAAAGTAAGTATTAATGCTATTTTACAGATAAGAAAATTGAGATCCAGGGATATTAGGTGAAGTACTGTCTAAGCATCAGAGCCAGGATTTGACCCCAAGACAGTCTATGCCCATAATGCATCCAGTTACATCAGGATGCTTAACAGCCTTGGGACACAAGTTTTATACCTACTACCTAGCAGAGCCAACACTTCTTAAGGTAAAGAAGGGCATTTGGGAAATGAAAAGAAATTATCAAATGCCGTAACATACATAGATGACAAAAGAACAGCAGCTCATGGCTTGCTCAGGATTGGACTGAGGGTGATTAAGGATTTGGGTCTTTGTTGTTAATGAGGCAGGATCCACCCCTGAGGCAGGATCCCACTGAAGTATTATGGGATTGCAGCTACATCTGCCAAGCACAGCTCTTCCAGTGTCTTCCCCTCATGCTACCGTATCTACCACCTTCTTTCACAGAAACATGGCTAAAATGCCCCTTGCAACTCCAACATGCATGCCCTAACAAGCAAGGTACATAATAAATGAAAAGCATTTCAAGGCATGACCCTATGTTGTTACCTTAGATCAAGCTAGAAAAACATGACATTTATAAAAAATACAACCCACTAGATATTTGGCACTGCTTGGGAATGAAGAATATGTCCACTTAACAGGCAATATCCTAGGCAGTCAAAAAAAAAAATCTCAAGCCAGGGTTTCTTTTATAAACATTACCTATTCTTTTAAATTCTACAGTCTAGGAGATGAAGAAAATGCCTCTACCTACTTCCTTCTCTTTTGCCTAAACGTAATAACTCAAATGGTATGAAAGGATATAATCAAGGTGCACTGATGGAGCAGTTATGTCCATCTGGCAAAAAGCCTCGGCATTTCCAGCCTGCACTTTGGGTCACCTCCACTCCAACACACCCATACAGAGTTCCCACTCGACCAGTATTAGCCACTTCCAATCCCAATGAACACTGAAAAGAGGTCTTTACAGATCTTCTCAGATGCCAGCCAAATAATGCTCCCCTTCACTCTCTCACCCACCTTAGATCATACAAAATTAATAACATCTGGAAGGAGAAACTCAGCCCTAACACATATGACAAGGGTGCGCAGTCATCGAGGAGTTCTCAAGCCTAGAGGATTTGCCAGCTTCCCCTGTGCAGGCCCTGAAAGGCCAGCTGTGGTATGTTTGAGTTTCCATCAAAACTCAAACAGTCTTGAGTTGCTGGCTGCTGCTATGTTCAGTAAGAACCCCACGGCCCCACTGTCCTATAAACATAGCGCCCTTCTGCCGAGAGTGCTTGCCTAGACGAGCATTTCTTCTTGGAGCCAAGAAAATGCTCTTTGAGAGCCACAGGCTAAATGTTAACTAACACTTGGAGCAGAGCTGACCCTTCTCTTCTCCAGGCCAGTGACTGCTCTGAAAAAACACACACATTCACAGGAACATAACACGAATGAGAAGAAAAGCCCAGATTTTCCTCACCATGTGCCACCCATCCATGTTTACACTGATCGCAAGTCCTCAGGTTAATCTTCCCTGGCTGAAAACACTCACACGTGCAGTTTACCAGTGTGCAACGGATGGCCTGGAAAATAAAGGAGGAAAAAGAGGATCAGCACTGTTCAAAGGTACTATATTTTTTCCGCATTTTAATAAATAACACCAACTCCTATTTTTTAAAAGCTTTGCATTGGTGTTTTAAAAATAAATTTTGATACCATCTAAATCTTTTACCAAAAAATGTAACAAAATGAAGTTCATTCACTAAAATAACGTTTTATGTCATTCATACATAACCTTTAAATAAGAAATGTTGACTCAGTAGAATAAGAATAAAGGATTACATATTCTACAAATGCTAAATTTGCAACACGAGGCATTCAAAAAAATTAATATGTTAAGTTTACACAAATTTTTTAGATTTATTTGTTCCCTGCCTCCCCCTCGCCCCCAATTGTTTGCGCTCACTGTCTGCTCTCTGTATCCTTTTGTGTGCTCTCTGTGTCTGCTCGTCTTCTCTTTAGGAGCACTGGGAACCCAACCTGGGACCTCCCATGGGGGAGAGAAGCACCCAATCGCTTGAGCCACATCTACTTCCTGGTTTGTTGTGTCTCTCATTGTCTTTCCTCTTTGTGTCCCTCTGTTGCATCATCTTGTTGTGTCAGCTTGCCGCGCCTGCCCGTTGCACCAGCTCACTGTCTCGCCAGTCTTCTCCAGGAGGCATTGGGAACCAAACCTGGGACCTCCCATGTGGTAGGCAGGAGCTCAGTTGCTTAAGCCACATCTGCTTCCCTCTAATATATTCTAATCTAATAATGTTTAGTGAAATGTTTGTGAAAGTGTTCTTTAAAGGACACTATAAAGGAAAATATGGCATATAAATATTATTTGAATATTACTTTTCTTCTGCTGAACTTCATTTAAAGGCTTTATCTTTCAGATACATTTTGAAAGACAATCCCATTGGCTCAAGAAGACTTACCATACTTGTATGTTCTTTTACCACTTTCCAGCATCTTGCCTTTTTTCCCTTGATATATTACTTCCATTTTCATCACTTTTTAGAAAAAATGCAAAACCATTCCTCTTATGTATGTTTGACATTGATGTAAAGAAATAAATTTAAATTTTGTTTTTAGATCTAAAGTAGACTAGAAAAAGCCATTTATGTGAATAATTTATATCTTTAATTGTATCTTAAAAACTGAGAAACATACTAAAAATTCTCTCATTTCCCTACAAGCACTTTTAAAAATCACTTCACTAGTTTATATTATAAAATGAATCCACAGAAAATAAGCATAAATGGAGTGTAACACTTACGGATAAAAACCTATGCTTAAAAATTGTGCTAAAGCTGACCTGTGCTCCTAGACTACAGTTAATAAATTTATCTCATGCATTTATATCTAATTTGCATGGAAATTCTGAAGACAGAAGAGACTTACTCTGATCATTCACAGATTAACAATCTACTATAACTGCCTGAACTGCCAGGAAAAGATCTCTTTACTGATTTAGATGGAATCAATGATTACTGGTTTTGGGGTGGGGGGTAAGGCATGGGGATACCTGGAATTGCAGTTATATACCTATACACTACACTCGCTACATAGTTCTAGATGCTCATATTCCTGGAATCATTTAGATTTTTATAGAAATTTTATCATTAGTAACAGACAGTATGTTAGATATTGTTAGTATGGTTGGGGCAGAATAAGACAGATTGGGTTTTACTGCTCCCTATGCTTTGGATCAGGCAAGTTTGAAGTATTTCTCTTTCATTAAATAACATTAAATCTAGGGGACTCTATTAGGTTTCTGGTGTTAGGGTCCTCACTATTGACTCGTTTTTTACTTCACCCCCATGCCTAATTTGCTCTGCTTTTACCTCCAAAGAAATACTCAATTGTATAATCTGCCTGACATTTCAGGGTCTCTCTTCCAATGTCAACGTTCCAATTATGCATTAGCTAGGTTATAAAACTTTGCTGCATGAATTAGTGATTAAAAGGATTGGAAATAAGAAATAAGGACTACAAAAAGAACTGCTGATCAAGAAAAAATAACATATTTTTAGGTTATAAGGGGAACTCCCATAATTTTTTCTTATCATTAAAGAAGTTTCGGGGATTGAATCCAGGACCTCGTACATGCGAAGCAGGCGCTCAACCACTGAACTAAACCCTCTATCCTCCTATAAGTTTTTATTCCAATTTCAATAGTGTTTTGGTGGACCAATGTATCAGACATTCCCAAGTTAAGTATCTGTTTCTTTAAATAACATTTTCCTTAGTTAACTCACAACATGATTGTACTATAACAACAACAAAACTAGGTTAGAACATAAATGTTTCTACTAAAAACAGGACACTTTACAAACTATCCAATTATAAATTTAGATATAGCAACTGTGTTGATATTAAAATGTTTGTATAATTTGAAGCATAGTAATATAGATTTTCATAAATGCTAATAAAAAACCACCCTGACTTACCAAAATTAATGGATAACCAATAAAAAGAGATTTTTTCGTAAGGATTACATTTTAATTTTGACATAAAAGACCTGCATACTTTAAATCATTAATTGGAATATATTTATTTATTATTTTACAAAAACAGCCTCATTTTGCATCATGTTTAAAGCATACTTTAATCAATATTAATTATAGATATATTCACCAGTACAAATTAAGAAACTAGAGGTTTGCTTTGTTTCTATGTATATTTATTTATTCAATAGCTGAATCATTCATTCACTTAGTTTATGATTCGAATATTTTCTCTTCCTAAATAACTTTATACATCTGGTACATTTGGGAATTATACTTTTCAGATCATCATCAATTTTTTAGAATTCCACTTTTTGTACCTAAACATACAAACCTTGGAACACCTCAACTTCTTTTGTATATAAACATTTAAGCACTGGAATATTCATTTTGTGTTTCTATGAATTCCAGAAGATGTATTTGTTTTAATTCAGATTTATACAGACCACAACTGTTCCTTAAGGGAATTAGATATATTTAAACAATATGACCTGAATAAATATTTTGAGTAAGACTATTGTGGCTTCAAAGGAAGTTTTATTCTAAATAACATTTTTGAAACAGAATAAAAATTTGACATTCTATTTATTCACAACAAAATAGAACCAAGATGATCACTTGCCAACTCATCCACACTTTAAAAAATTTAATTATTCTATAAAACTACCAAAGCTAGTTAAATCACAAAAAGGTACGTGCTTTCCAAGGAGATGGTGGGGAAGAGAAGAAACAGATAAGCTGTCATTTTAGAGAGCACAGTCATGGCTTCCTTCCTCCCACTCTCTGCTGGGTACTCTGAATAATACCAAGGCACATGTATTACATTATTCTGAACTACAGGCATTTAAAATCATATTTAAAAGGGAATCTGTGCTCCTGAGAGTGACAGAGTTGGACTCAAATAAGTCCTCCCTGCACATGGTCCATCAGTCCCTTCTATTCAAACCTATATGTGAGGCTGGAGTTTGTAGGTGTACTTCTAGAGACTGGAGCCTCTGGCCTGCCTATGTGCCAGCTGTGCCTGGAATCTCGGTGGAGCTGCAACTCCTACTCTACAGCTCAATGGATTCACCCAAGTCACCTGGTGAGGAGACGACAATGATGGACAACGGCACTCCCAGGGAATGGAGAGAGCCTGCAGCTGAAGGCAGGATAACCCCATCCACTGTATCCATGGGATATAAGCCCACTCTCACTGGGAGATGGAGTGGGCATCACCATTCCAGTTCCCTCAGGATTGGGGGAAGAGCTATGGACTAGAGTGGACTCAATGGTATTCTGTTGTAGACATATTGGGATTCAAGCAATAGAAGAAATTATAACAGTGAGGTGAAGCCAGTGGCCACTAGACGCTTTCGGGGTGGGGAGGGGAATGGCAGTTGTAATACAGGGGGCTTTTTCAGGACTTGGGGGTTGTCCTGAATGACGTTGTGGTGACAGATATAGACCATTTTAGAGCAGCATATACCATGCACAACTGTGTGGGAGACAGTGTGGCCTATGATGTGAACTGTACTCTGTGCTTAGTGGCAAAGCTCCAGGATGTGTATATCCATTGCAGGTGATGTGCCACACTAATGAAAGAGGTTTATATGAGATGTTATGGGAGGTATGGGAGGGGGAGATCACGGGAATCCCTGTAATTTTTGTGTAACATCTATGTAATCTAAGCATCTTTTAAAATATATATGAAAAAAAAAATAATTAAAATAAATAAATAAATAAATAAAAGGCTTAAGGAATTTAGTTTACATAAACTCAGAGAAGAAAAGAAAAAGCCTGAAATGAAAAATAATTATAGCTGTCAAGGATGTGGAAAGTAAGCACAAAAATGTATACCATTTAATTGTTCAGTCAGATGCTATTCAGAGATGAGAATGAAGACGAGGAAATGGGACACCGAAAAAAAAAAGACCAGGCATTTTAGTCTGATTGTTCCTACCTACATATGCAGGGACCAGGATGTGGATTCATACCCTGAAACAAGGGTACAGCTGGCAGGAGATCCCAAACTCTCCCTGTCAACTCCCCTCCAGGACACTGGCGCCTCATTAACAGTGCCCTAGAACTCTTTCCTCCATTCTTAAATGATCAGATCTCACCCACTCCCCAATAATAACAATAATAGACATCCTTAAACCTGCAACTTTTTCAAAGTAGCCCTTTCTTGTGCTTATCTTTTCTACGGATTTTTTGAAAGAGAAATCCATGCACCTAGCACCCACTGTTTCTACTTCCTCACAACCATCTATATTTTAGTTTTGCAATCTGGATACTGCCCCATACCCTGAACCTCTCTTTCCAAAAGATAATGTATTCAGTTACATCAGGTCACTTTTTCTAGTTTTCTTGTCGTTCCAGACCTCAATGCAACTGGTGGCACTAACTCTCCTTCCTCCCTGGGCTGGAGAAACAATTGTCCTAGTTTTTCTGGCAGTAATTTCTCGCTATCTGCTCTACTATACATAAATACAGGTGTTTCCCATGTCAGGCTCTTCATTCTTTAATTTGGTAATTTCATCCTCTCCTACAGCTTTGAATATTATCACTATGCAAAGGCCTTCACTTTGCAGCTAGGCACTGTGTTAATAGTTAAGGAAATGGATGGCACAGTCCCTGTACTCAAGGTTGGCAGGCAGTGGGTTTAAAGATGACATCCTAAGAATTCAACTAGAAAGTCAGAGATTCAGACCTCAAATCCAGATCTGTGTGGGCCCTCGGAC
>JAQZBX010095513.1:0-11907 GCA_029593785.1 Cabassous unicinctus
AAATAAACAAATAAAATCTTTAAAAAAAATAAAAATAAAATGAATCAAGTTTTATTTTTTCTGTAGTTTAAATATTAAACTGAGACAAAGAATGAATTCATCAAAGTCAAAGAATAAACTTATCAGAGTCAAAGAATTTATGAAAGGGTTAGAGCTCAGGAGTAGTTTCTGGAATCCTGAGTAAAAAACTTATTTGATATTTGTACTGCAAAGTCATTGATTTAATACTAATTAGCAAATCATTAGGTAAAGTTTATGAGCAATTTAAAAAATGTTTTCCTTCCTAAACTTTCCCTCTTTATTTCATGTAAAGAGACAAAATGCAATCTTGGAGAAAGTTACAATCAAGGAATAAAATCTACATTTTCTTGCACAAGAATGTTTTAATAAAAATGCAATTGTACTTACTTTTGACACATTTTCATTCACATTCCAGGCATTTCTCTTGCATTAAACAAACATCTTTAAAAAGGTTTAGACTGAGAAGTGGCTATTTAGTCTCTTCTATTTAAAACAGCCAGCCTCCTAAAGCCATTATTTAGCTGACCATGTAGTGAAGTCATTTGAATGATTACTGTAAAACAGGATTTAAGAGGAAAATAAATGGATGGGAAAAGTAATTTTGCTATCATTTCAAAGCTCTACACGGGCTGGGTGCCATGATACAATTATTCTCTCTTGCCTTTAGACACAGGAAGAGTGGATGGATTTCCTTTGGAAAAGGAGCTCCTTCTAAATCAACAGTCAGTGGTCAAGTAAACACCCGGCTGAAGGTTATGTCTGAGAAACTGCTTACAACTAGTGTGAAGGCATTACCAAAACAAGGGGCTTGGATGCTAATGCAGTGCATGGAAAACGTCCTGTACTTGTCTACTCCATCAACAACGGAATCCAGAGCTTTCTGCAAGGTCTCCCACCTTATCTATTCTGTGATGCTCCTGAGAAATATTTCTTACGAGCTCTCCCAATAGAATAAAATAAGTAATGTAATTGGTAACTAACATTTTTTGTTAGTCAAACACAAAAAATCGATTCTGTTTGTTGGGGAAAAAGCAGCCCCCTCCTGCTACATTATTCTCTTGAGAGAAAAACATTTACATCTCCTTTGTTGACTAGTTTTCTGCAGAAAGTTTATCATCACCGAGCTACTCTGTTACACTGCTCCCCCAGAAGCTTCTCTGAGTGGCTAGAGCTATGTTTTTATTCCATGGCCAAAAAGAAAAAAAAAATCTTTTTTTTGAAACTTTAGTCTATCATACATCAAACTTGTCAAGCTTTTTCATTAAAGTTCATGGTTTTTAAGTTCATTGTAAATAACCCAGATTGATTTTACAAAAGAGGGGAAAAAAAAAAAAAATCCTTGCCCTGATGTTGGCATTACAAACTGTAATACTATCCCTTGTCAAAAGGGATTTCTCAAGTTGTTTTCTAAAGAGGGGACAAAAAGAATCTAGCTAAATAAAAATATTTTGAGATCAAAACCATTGTTATACTTTGTGTGCTGACTTCTTTTATTTTCTTAAAAGTCTAGGTTTTTTGCACAACATTAAAAAAAATCCAGTATCTACGTTTACTAAGAAATACATATTGGATTCTACACTTTGAGGTCCTTAGAGTTACTTGGTTGGAGAAGATAGTAAGTAGCTTTCATGTGCATCCCAAGCTTTCCTCTTATCCCAACGATAACAAAGACCCATTTATTTGCTGATAGCTACGTAAATATTTTCAAAGTAAGCAATCTCTTGGATTTTTATTTTCCAAAGTAATGAAAAGACTATTTTTTTTTTCTTTTAATCAGACAGGCCATTGCAACAGGCCAGTGTGCATTAATTAGGACTCAATCGGGGAAGCAGCAGCACTGTTACTGCTACAGAATTCTTTGGGGTTAGATCTTTCCCAGTCGTGGGAGGCGGTGAAGAAGTCTGTGGAGACGGGTGGTAGGCACGGAGTCGCTGCAGGGCCACGGGGCGGGCCGACAGGAAAAGCCTCCCAAAGTGAGGCAGGATAGAGCAAAGACTGGCACCAGAGCTCACAAGGGAAACCCCTGTCTGCCTCTGGTGGCCTCCAACCTCGACGGCACGGAAGGCGTCGGGAAGCGGGCGCGCTCCTCAGCGGGCTGCGCCTGCGGGGAAGAGCCGCAGCGGCTGTGGCGCGGCCTGGAGGGGCGCAGGCGTGGCTCTGCCTCAGGCCCACCAGGCGGGCGGCTGAGCAGCGCCGAGGCGCCAGGTGAGAGCTGCAGGGGTACCTGCGACCCTGCACCCGTCTTCAGAGCCTGCCTGCTGCCGTTCTCGTCACCCACAAGTTTTCCTGTGGGCAAGCCCCACCTGGAATCCTACACGGCAGGAATTCTGGGAAACAGGGTTCCGGCTTAGCCAAACCGACCCGGCACAAAATCTTCCCTCCACATTTGCCAATCCCCTTATTTAAATATTAACTTTCATTTCCTTTTCCCCTGAGGAGTTCCTGACATTGCATCTGTGTTAGGGTGTCAGGAAGCAGTTCAGGGTTGCTTTGGCTGAGAAAATCACCTTGAAATTCTTCTTGTGATGACACCATCAGGACTGGCAACAAGGTTTAGGTGCTTCTCAGTCTGGAAGGATGCATGGTCAATTAGCAGCCATGCTTCAATCATCAACATTTATGTTTATGTTTGTGTTTATAAGTTTCTTTTACAAAACTTGTCTGTTTCTCAACCGACCATGGTCCCTCCCTCCTCTACATGGAAACCTCTTTCCTACTGTTTGCTTTGTCTGCCTTTTGTTGGAGTCACTTCTGAACTTGTCTCCTCAAATTGATCTGTTTCCCTCTTTTGCCTTCCCCTGCTCAAAAATTAGGTTCAGCATGCACATGTGGCTTCCTTTCAGGGATTCTGATGTTTACAAGATCCTGCCAAGGAGTCCTACCATTATTTTACATTGGAGATTCTTTTTTTTTAAAAAAGAGAATAAACCTTTTCTATCACTCTGGAGTCCATTTGTACTGGACAAGTCTTTGCTAGTAAACTATGGTAAGTGAAAATTTTGCAAGATACACAATTCTACCTAGAATTTGATTGCAGCTACTTAAAAGAGCTGTGGCAGGCTGAATAATGGCCCCCAAAGATAACCAGGTCCTAGTCCCTGGAACCTGTGAATGCTACCTCACATGGCAAAAGGGATTTTGTGGATGTGATGAAGTTGAGGATCTTAAAATGGGGAGATTATCCAGGTTATTCAGGACAAGCATCCTTATAAGAGGGAGGCAGAGGGAGATTTGAGCACTGAAAAAGAGAAGACAATAGGATGATGGAAGCAGTGATTGGAGTTATGTTCTTTGAAAGGGTGGAAGGAGCCACAGCAAAGTAAACAGGTGGCCACTAGAAGTAGACACGGAAATGGGCTCTCCTTCAGAGCCTCCCGATGAAACCAGCCCTGCCAGCACCTCTGCTTTAGGCCAGTGGAGCTGATTTCAGACTTATGGCCTCTAGAAGTGTAAGAGAATAAATATGTGTCATTTTAAGCAACTAAACTTGTGATAATTTGTTATAGCATCCAAAGGAAACAAATATAAGAGCATAGAAATAATAATAATAATAATAATAATGATATCTTGACAAAAATACATTGACCTTTGAATAGTGGGGTAATGGGTAATTTTAAAATTATTCAATTTTCCATAATTGAGAATGAATTGTCTTTAAAACTTTACCCTAATTTTTTTTGAAGTAATGAAGTTTCATTATGGCCAGGCATTATACCAGGTGCCAGGGATATGGTGGATAACCAAAGAAACAAAGCACCTGCTCTACTGAGTTTAAATCCTAATAAGGACACAGACTAAAAATAAGTAAAGCAATGCCATAAGCAAAATAATTAAAGACTGTGATAAGTGCCATGAAGGAAGCAGGGTGATGTGATTGAGAGTAACAGGAGGGCCCTCACTTTAGAAAGAGGAGTAGGAGGACTCTGATATGGTGACATAGAAGCCCAGACCTGAAGAATAAGGAGGAGGCAGCACCAAGAAGGATTGAGGACGAGGTGGTGAAGCCCATGCAAAGACCCTGAAGCAGAAAACAGCTTAGAGAGTTTCAAGAATAGTAAGAGAGTTCTGCTTTCAGCAATAGCAGACTAGCATTTCTAACCAACTTCCCATTTAGAACTACCAGAAAAGCTAGGCAAAATATTAAAAACATCTGTTTAAGGACAACGGCATGTTAACAAGGCAGTGAATAATTATGGGGCTAATGTTTGGGAGTAGAAGGAGACCTAAGAGAGGTGAAACTAGCTTCTTTTCTCCTAGGAGCATCTCTCCAGTCGTGAAGCAGCAGGTGAGAGGCTGAGCTGAGACACTAAGCTGAGTCTTTGACATGTTTGTAGGGCTAGAGGACAAAAAGGGGGCCACAGTAAAGACACTGTCTTTGAGTTGGGATCCACAAATCTCTAAGAAAGGTTGAACAGTCCTCACAAGCACTGAAGCCCAGTTTCATATCATCTCAACATCTGATACTATTAAGATCATTTGGGATTGAAAGTGCCTCTTGCCTCCTTCTAGAAGCAAATGTAACTACTCTCTGGAGGCATATAACATCATTGCAGGTTCCAAATTATCTCTACAATTTTTCATGTAAAATGTCCAGCACTCATTTATAAATAATAAGACAAAAGATGAGACAAGATAATGTTCTAAGCCTACAACAGATAATAGAAATAGAACCCACGAGGGAGGTGGATAATGGAAATATAAAAAATAGGCTTTTATATAACTATGCTTACATATTCAAGGAAATAAAAGAAAAAACAAGAATTTCAGCAGATATCTGGAAACTACTAAAAATAGAAATTCTAACATGAAAATACGATTAAATGATTAACAGGATATTAACAGCTTAAAAAAGGAATTAATGAACTAGAAGATAGGTCAGAAGAAAATATCCAGAATCAGTCATGGAAGGACAAAATGATAGAAAATACATAGAGGAGTATAAGTCACATAAATGACATAGTGAAACAGTCTAAAACTTGTGTATTTGGAGTTATAGAAGGTGAGGACAGAGAAAGAATTGTGCTGAAGCAATATTTGAAGAAATAACTATGAAGAATTTTCTAAAATTAACGAAGACTTCAAGTCCAAAATTAAGTAATATTACAAATCCCAAGGTGAATGAATTCAGAGGAAACAAGACCTAGGTCCATCATGCTAAAACTGCTAAAAATAAAAAGCAAAAGGAAAAATCTTATAAGCAGCTGGGGGATGGGGTAGGGAGAGAAGTATATTTTCAAAGTAGCAATTATAAGACTGTCAGCTGAGTTTTCAGTATAAAGACAAGAAAAGAAAAGATAATTTCTTGTTATCTTCAAAATGTTGGAAGAAAAATATTCCAATCTTGAATTCAATATCCAGAAAATATGTCCTTCAAAAATTAAGATGAAATTTAGACAATTTTAAACAAAAAATAAACTGAGACAGTTATTTTTCAGCTAACTCACATTAGAGGATATACTACAGGTTTTGAGGACAGAAGGAAAATTATCCCAGATGGAAGCTTGCATATGTAAGAGGGAATAAAGGGAATAAAACATAAATAAGCGGTAAGGTTAATGAAAACTGACTGCATAAAACAATAATAATATCTTTTGAGGTTTAAAAACAGAAAATTAAGATACACATTGCATATAAATCAAGAAAGGGTAAATGGAACTAAATATTATAAGGTCCTTGCATTGCTATGAAGATATAAAATGCTAACTTATATCAGATTCTGATAAGTCAAAGATGAATATTGTAATATCCAAGAAAACCACTTCAGTAATAGGAAAAGAATATATAACTACCAAGGTAATAAAGGAGGAAGTGAAGTGATAAAAATATCCCAAAAGAATGCAAGAAAGGAAAGAAAAAATGTGGAAAATAAAACTACAGAAACAAATAGAAACTATAGAAATAAATAATGTCAGATTTAAACCAAAATTCGTAATCACATTAAATATAAATGGATTAAATGAGCTAATGAAAAGTTGAAGTTTGTTAGATTAGAATAAAAAAAAACAATTTAATACTGTTACGAGTCACACTTTAAATATAAGGATACAGAAAGTTAAAATGAAAAGATGGAGAATATCCATGCAAATATTTTAAAAAGAAATCAAGTACAATAATATTTATTTAAGATAATATATACTTCAAGGCAAAAAGCAATAATAATGCTAAAGAGGGACAAAGTGGCTAGTTATCAGAAAGATATAACAATTCTGAGTGAGTACATGTCTAGTAACAGCCTCAAAATATATAAAGCCAGGGAGCAGATGTGGCTCAAGTGATTGAGTACCTGCTTCCCACATGGGAGGTCCTGGGTTCGGTTCCTGGTGTCTCCTAAAAAAAAAACAAAAAACCACAAGAAACAAAACAAATGAAAAAAAACAAAACAAAACAAAAAAAAACCAACCCAGAGGAGCTGATATGGCTCAGTGGTTGAGTGCCAGCTTCCCCATATGAGATCCAGGGTTCAATTCCTGGCCCTGGTACATTTATATATATATATATATATTTATATAGATATATCCATATATATATAACAAAAGCTGAGAGAACTAGAGCACCTCTGCCAAAATGGTGAAATAAGAACCTAATAGACTGACCCTGCAGAAGATAACTAAAACTCTGGACAAAATAAAAATAATCAGCTAGTAATTTAAAATGTGCCCACAAAGGAAACTCAATGCAAGTATGGTGTCACTGGGGAAGTCAGCTAAACAGTTAAGGAAGAAATAATAAAATTATACACAAAAACTTCAAGAACATTAAAGAAAAGGGAACACCACTCAATTTATCCTAGCAAAGTAAAAAAATGCATTATATATAAGAAAAGAAAGCTGTAAACCAGTATCTCTCATTAACATAGATGCTTAATACAATTTTAGCTAATTGAATCCAAAGGAAAAGATATCATGACCAAGTGAAGTTTATCCCAGGAATGCAAGGTTGGTTTTACATTAAAAAATCAATCAACACACTTTCATTTCTGGCCAAAACAGAGTAACAGGAATTAGAATTATGCTCCTGACTGAAACAATTGAAAAACTGGACTAAAAAGAAAATATATGAAACAACAATTTTGACAAAGCTGGATATCAGGCAACAACAACAACAAAAAACAGTGATCCCTGGGAGGCAGGAAGCAAACCAGTTGAGCCCTACATTTGGGCCTCCTTACTGCCACAAGATAGTTTCCAGGCTGGGGGGTGGGTGGGGCACATAAAGAGGGAACCCAGATGGTACTCAGCTGACTCTGAGTTGAGGGGACAAAGCTAAGAATCTCGGAAAGCCTAGACAACAAAAGTTTGCAGTACAGAGTACTGGAGAGGAAAGAGCTGAACAGAGAATGAACTCCAGAGATCTGCAGAGGGTCCCTCTCAAGAATTTAACTGAGTGCTGAAGTATCAACTGAATATTCAAGTATTTAGCTGAGATCACTGCACACAGTGAGGTAAGTACATGAGGTTGGGGGAAAAACCAGCCTAAAAGATTAAAGATAGCAGCGCCCAGAACTCAGTCAGGGTTAGGAATAATATATTTTATCAATCGCCAGACCAGAAAACCTCATGATTTATGGGACATTGGGTAGAGTACATAGAAAGTTCTTTCCTCACTAGTGAGGAATAATTAGCACTAGACTGAGTATTGCTCCAGTCCTCCCTAACAAATCTTAAAAGCAAAAAAAGGACAAGATCAAACTATTTGCAAGCAATTTAACTGCATTCCAGAACAAAGCTCAAGAACATTTACAAGAATACAAAAATATTCACTGCCTGTGATGGTTAATTTCATGTGTCAACTTGACTAGGCTATGGTGTCCATTTGTTTGGCCAAGCAAGCACTGGCCTGATTGTTACTGTGAAGGTATTTTATAGATGGATTGACACTATTAGTCAATTGATTGTACCTAAGGCTGATTGCATCTGTAATCAACAAAGGAGACTGCCCTCAGCAATGTGGGGAGTATCCTCATCCAATTAGTTGGGAGTCTTAAAGTAAGAACTGAGGATTTCAGAAGTGAGAAAGAAGAATTTTTGCCTCCTCTTCAGCTAGCCAGCTTCTCCTGGGGAATACAACTTCACCTTCATCAGAGTTCCAGCTTGCAGCCTGCCCTATAGAGTTTGGATGTGCCAGATTTAAAAATTACCTTTTTTCAAGTTTTCCAGCTTGTGGCCTGCCTTATGGAATTCAAACTTACCAATCCTCATGGTTGTATAAGCCAATTCTTGAAAATAAATCTCTTCCTATTATCTATCTATCTATCTATCTATCTATCTATCTATCTATCTATCTATCATAAGTACAATTACTAGGTTGTATGGTAGTTGCATGTTTAGTTTTTTAAGAAACTGCCAAAGGGGACTAACTTCTGGCATGACAGTGTGAGGCGCTCCACTGACCTGCTCCCCAGTGAAACTGTTGAAAATGGTAAAGAAACAACCATGTTAAGACCCTGGAAGTGGTCCAAAGGGCAAACAGCAAATGAAGAAGCATGTACTCAAGAAATCTGTGAAAGTCAGATGAAAAGGTCTGTGGTATTTGAAGCCAGACTCCTCCCACCCCTCCACTCCCAGCTCTGTGAGGTGAAAACTCCATTGCAGACAGTGGCAGCCAAGAACATAGGGCTCCCTCTCCCTCCAGCTCCCAGATGGAGGGCTTCCTTCCCAGGAGTCTAACGACTTCAACACCTCCCATCCTGCCCCAGCTGCCTGTTGCTGAGGCCAAGTCTCAGGCGGGTGCAGTGGAGAGCTGGGAGCTTTGTTCTTCCACCCAGCCTCCATTTGTGGAGCAGAGGCATGGCTTTGCATGTGGCCTGCTGAGAACACTGGGACCCCAGGTACTCTTTCCTGGCTTGTGAGGCGTGGTTCCATACAGGAAAGGTAAGCTCACACGAGCTCAGGCTGCTGCCCCTCTTCCACTGAATGCTTAGCTATTAGAGTGGGGACTTCAGTCAGAGAGAAGCTTGCTTTTGTCCCCATGCCCAGGTCCAAAACCCTATTTCAGAGATTTTGCCTGGAGAGAAAGGCAGGCCATAAAAAAGATAGTTTCTAATCATTTTCCAAAAGAACTGCTTTTATTTTTGCAACAGAATGTGAAGAAGTTTAAACCTAAGTGTACTCTCAAGAACAATGGAGGTTGTGGTGAAAGACAATTGGGAGGAAATTCATGGATTTAATGAAAATACATCCTAGACTGTAAACTGCTTAGTTTGGAGGCAGGAAACCCAGAAAAAGAAAGCTGGGAGGAATCCTCCCCGGGTCAGAACAAATATCAACCACTGACCTCAGAAATTATTCCTTCAAAGAAGCCAGAGTTTGATTTGATTAATTTGTAGAGTGGTTTATGCCCCCAGGGCATTGCTGAAAACATCATCATTAAAACAATAACAATTCAGCTAGAATCTGTGGAGTTTAACAGATGGATGTGGTTAGGGAAAGAGAGAAAGGGACCCCCACCAATGCCACTGTCATCCAGGGTGATTGGGGACACACCCAAAGCTGTGTACCCCTGAGGAGTAACATCAGAAGCTTAGCACTGAGTGGGAAGGGGGGCGGTGGCAGAGAAATAGACTTCACTAAAATAATCAGCCAGCCACTAAAAAATAATCAAGCAAATAACAATAATAAGCCAAAGAGGGGAGGAGCCAGTACCAAAGTTGCTGCAATATATTATCTAAAATGTCCAGTTTCCAACAAAAAAACTAAGAATCATGCAAAGAAACAGGAGAATATGACCCATACACTGGAAAAAATAGGCAACACAAATGGCTGTGAGAGTGACCAGTTGTGAGATTTAACAGAAAAATAGTTAAAAGTAACCATTAAAAATATGTTTACAGAATTAAAGTATGATTAAAGAAGTAAAAGAAGGTATGATGACAAAAATGTATCTAATATAGAATGTCAAAAAAGAGATAGAAATAATAAAAAAGAATCCAATGGAAATTCTGGAGTTCAAAAGTACCTTTAACAAAAAATTAAAATTCTGGGGAATGGAGGTGGCTCAAGCAGTTGGACACCTGCTTCTCACATTGGAGGTCCCAGGTTCAGTCCCTGGTGCTTCCTAAAAGCAAAAACAAACAACAAGCAAACAAATGAAGAAACCAACTCAGGGGAGTCTATGTGGCGTGGTGGCTGAGTACTGGCTTCCTGCATATGAGGTCCCAGGTTCAATCCCCAGCCCTGGTGCCTCAATAATAAATGAATGAATGAATGAATGAATGAATGAATGAATGAATAAATTTTTTAAAAATTAAAAATTCATTAGAAAAGATTGACAACAGATTTTAGCTGGCAGGAGAAAGAATTAGTGACCTTGAAGACAGATTGATAAAGATTATTCAAGCCAAAAACAGGGAGGAAAAAAGAATGAAGAAAAATGAACAGGGCCTCATAGATATGTGGGACACCATCACATGCACTAACATATAATGGGAGTAATTAGAAGGAGAGGAGAGTAAGGAGCAGAAAAAATATTCAAAGAAATAATGGCAGAAAACTCTCCAAATTTATTGAAAAACCACAACCTACACATCCAGGAAGCTCAGCAAACTCCAAGTAGGATAAATGCAAAAGAGATCCAGAAACAGATAGATAC
Source organism: Cabassous unicinctus (assembly GCA_029593785.1). Taxonomy (NCBI): domain Eukaryota; kingdom Metazoa; phylum Chordata; class Mammalia; order Cingulata; family Chlamyphoridae; genus Cabassous; species Cabassous unicinctus. The sequence continues at coordinate 10,609 of JAQZBX010095513.1, forward strand.
ATCATAATAAAGATGCCAAAAGTCAAAGTCAAGAAGAAACTCTTGAAAGCAACAAGAGAAAAATGACTCATCACTTACAAGGGAACCCTAATAAAAAAATAACAGCTGAGACAACCAGCAAGATGGCAGCAGAGTAAGGATCTCCAAGAGTCAGCTCCTGCTCCAGGGCAGTTAGTAATCACCCAGAGCTACCTAAAGCACCTGTCTGGGGGCTCTTGTTGCAGAAGAGCATCCTGCAACATCCTTGAAAGAATGGAATGAGGAGACTGCCCATCTGCAGAGACTCATAAGTAGAGAACTCCATGCCGTGGAGGCTGGTGCCCATCCTCTACTGGCGGCACAAGCCACTTTGGGAGCTTACTGTGGCTGGAACTGGAAACTCAACCTCCCAAAAATGGGGGAGGAAGAAACAATTGGGGACTAGTAACACACAGGAATCTCTTCTCCAGAAAAATAGCTAGAGAACAGGCTGAAACAAACCCAAAATAGATCTTCTAGGGTTTAGGACAGAAGGGGTAGACTGCACACCACCGAGAGGAGAGAGGGACAAAAGAGAGAAATCGCGACGACAGAACCAGAACTGTGAGCACCCTCCCCCACACTCTTTAGAATTCTCGGGTCTCTGGGCCTGCGAATACAGACAAAGGGGGCTCCAGGGATCTATCACTCCCGGAAAGGGGAGAGAGAGGGACACAGCCTTAGGCTGACTCAGGTTCTGACGTGCAAATTTGGGCTGCGGAGCCCCACAGACCCATCCACGCGGCAGTTTGCCCTGGGAGACTAGGAAGAACTGGAGAAATTCGACCCTCGCAATCTCCCTCTCTTCCAGCCTGGACTAATTGTTGAGGACTCCACAGGAGAGGGGAGAGAGAGCCTGGGGCTGACACCCTGCTTTTGACTCCCAGGTTTGGTCTGCCCTGTCCTGAGAGCCAGTCCAGGCTGGGTGGGGCTGCGCCATTGTTTGCCTTGGAGCCTGCAAGGGGCTAAAGATATACAAACCTCCCAATCTCTTCCTCTACTAACACGGACTGATTGTCGAGGATTCAGAGGGGAGAGGAAATATTTCCCAGCTGGGAAAAGGGAGGGGGCTGCCAGAGAAGGCTGGAGAACTGTCTCCGAAAGTTAAAATTAAAAGACTCTTAGCCCCCAGACAGGAAGCTCTATCACATTGATCTGGTCTGTGTCACAACAAATACAGTCCAACCAGGCATTGAATTGAGAGCTGCCAACGAGCGCCATCTCCTGGCAGACCAAGGAAGTGCACATAAGAAAATTAAATAGGAGAAGCTTTCCTGGCCT
>JAQZBX010095514.1:0-11905 GCA_029593785.1 Cabassous unicinctus
ACATTCAATGATATTACTGTAAAGGCGGTTCTTTCTTCACTTATTTTGACCTTTGGGTTTTATCTGCCATATTTTATTTTCACCACTCTTTTTACACATTTAGTTATTTTTATTGATATAACCTTCATTTCTAAACTCTCTTTCAAGCCTCTCTCTCATCAAAAAACCATTCCATGCAGGCTGAAAGCACCTGCAGTTGCTCTGAGAGGCTGAGGAAACACCAGCTCCCTCCTATCCTATAGGGGGCTGAGGTGACATTCCAGGCTCTCAAGAAACCAGTCTATGTGGGCCAAAAGTGCCTGCAGTTGCCTGAAGAGGCTGAGAGAACACAGCTCCCCTCCTGTCCTATTGTGGGGCGGGGATGGAGCTACCGGTGTCTGACTATTCAGTCTGTGTTGACTGAAAGTGCCTGCAGTTACCCAGAAAGGCTGAAGAAACACCATTCCCCTCCTATCCTATGGGGGTGGTGGTGGTGGGATGAATCAAAGGTGCTCAACAAACCAGTCCATGCAGGCCAAAATCACCTACAGTTGCCCAGAGTGGCTGAGGGAACAGCTCCCCTCCGATCCTAACGGGTGGTGGGGATGGAGCCCCAGGTGTCTGACTATCCAGTCTGTGCTGGCCAAAAGTGCCTGCAGTTGCCCAGAGAGGCTGGTGCAGGTCCCCCCAGGTTCCTTCCTGCTGGATGTGGGGCAGGAGCCTAGGCTAGAGCTGCAATCCGATCTGAATGGAAAGATGCCAGTCCCTACCACCACTGTGATTTTCAAACAGCCTGGCTTCCCCTCATGCCAGGGGTAGAATTAAAAATGGTGGCTACTGGCTTCTTTCCAACTTGGACAGCTTCAAACTTTAGCTGTTCTTAGGATTATACTTTAGCCAGCCAAATTTACTAATCAGTAGTTGAATTTGGTACCTAACTATTTCTTCCTCCCCTGTTTTTGGGAAATGGAGCTTCCAACTCCAGCCACAGAAAAGCTCCTGAGGTGGCTTGCACTGCCAGTGGAGGATGGGCACTAGCCTCTGCTGTGTGGAGTGCTCTACTCACGAATCTTCACTGCAAATGGGCAGTCTCCTCCTTCCATTCTTTCAAGGATGATTCAGGATGCTCTTCTGGTCTCCTGGGGCCCCAAACAGGTGCTTTAAATACCTCTGGGTGATTACTAACTGCCCTGTAGGATGAGCTGACTCTTGGAGCTCGTTACTCTGCTGCCATCTTGCCCCTCCCCTTTTTCCTCATCTTTGAAAGAAAGTCTCACCAGATATAAAATTCTTGGCTGTCAGTTGTTTTCTTTCAGCAATTTAAGTATTTCAACACACTGCCTTCTTGCCTCCATGATTTCTGTTGAGAAATCAGCATTCAAGCTAATTGGGGCTCCTTTGTATATAGCATGTTGCTTTTCTGTTGCAGCTTTCAGAATTCTATCCTTGTCTTTGCATTCGATAGTGTGATCAGTATATGATGGGGTGTATTTTTCTTCATGTTTTTCATGGTTGGTGTTCTCTGGGCTTCTTGGATGTCCATATACAAGGAAGGTGAAGTGTAGTAGTTTGAAATTATTTTATGAATCCCAAAAAGAGAAAGATTATGTTCATGTGCTGGTCCACTCCTGTGGGCATGAAACCTTTTTCAACTGGACTACCTCAGTGAGGTGTGACTCAGGTTGAGTCACCACCTTCTTGCTGGGTCTGATAACAAAATGGAGACACACAGGAAAAGAGAGATCCACCATATGTGATGCTGCCATGTGACAGAAAGGAGATGATCAAGGAGCTGAGTTCCCAGGGAGAGATGAACCATATGCCTGATAGCTTGCAACTAAAATCAGGAAGAAGTGGAGCAGCTGAACCTGAGAGAGGAGGCCCATTAAGAGACAAGCCTTATGCCTGGTTGCCCCCAGCTGAGCTCTGGGAGATGGTACAGCATGGAGGGGAAGGCAAAGACCAAGCAGAGATCACCCACCATCTTGCTTCAACACATGGCAGTTGATTTGAGTGAGAAGGCACTTCTTAATGGTGCTTTGAGTTGGACTACTCATGGCCTGAAAACTGTAAGCTTTTACCCCAATTAAATACCCTTTATAAAAGCCAACATATTTCCAGTACTTTGCTCGGCAGCCCTTTGGCAAACTAAAACATTGGTGTTCTTTGTGCTACTTGGACGTGCATATTTATGTCTTTTGCTATGTTTGGGAAGTTCTCTGTCATTATTTCTTTGACTATTCCTTCTGCCACTGTCTCTCTCTCTTCTCCTTCTGGGATTCCAATAATGTGTATATTGGTGCATTTGATGGTGTTCCAGAAGTGTCTTGGGCTATTTTAGCTTTTAATATTTCTTTTTTTCTTTCTGCTCCTCAGCCTGACTCATTTCAAGTGTCTTGTCTTCATGTTCACTAATTTTTTCTTCTGCCATCTCCAGTCTGCTTTTGAAGCTTCCTGGGCATTTTTCATTTCAGTTATTGTGGTCTTCAACTCCAGTAGTTCTGTTTAGTGACTTTTAAAAATGTCTGTCTCTTTATTAAGACTATCATATGGCTCATTCATTGTTTTCCTGATATCCTTTTGTTCTTTCTCTGTATTTTCCTTCTTCTCTGTGAGCATTTTTAAGACCACTTTTAAAAAGGCTTTGCTCGATATGTCCACATTCTTGTCTTCTTCATTGGAGTCTTCTGAATTTTTATCCTTTTCCTTTGCATAGGCCATCATTTCTTACTTCTGTGTTTGTTTCATATTCTTTTGTTGCTTACTGTACATTTTAATATTTTAAAATGTTAGCTCTGAGATTTATTCCCTGAGATGTCTGTGTCTTGGATTTGTAACCAGCTGGTGATAAGACAGAGATTTTCTTGAGTCTCAGCCCTCCTGTCAAGATGGTCTTCCCAAAGCTTATGCAGTGTGCATGGTTTTCCATGTCTCTCTGGGCCTCTGTTGTTTCCTGGACTTTTGCTTATTAGTTGCCTTGGAGTTCCCCTGTTTACAGGAGTTTGGTTGTCCCCTGTGTTTCACAGAAGATAGACCTCCCTTTCCTGGCTATCTGACGCTGCCATCCTTTATCCCAGACTGTCCACCTCTATTTTTCACACTCCTTTCATTGTCTCAAGCTGCCTTTCCTGGAAGGGCTCATTCTGGGAGGAGGGCACATCAGAGAGGACTTTCCCAGTCAGTATTTTCCAGGCAACACAGGGCCAGGGACCCATGAAAGGGGTGCAGACTAGCTCCAATGTGCCCTGGGGAGGGGATTAGGAATGGCACCAAGAGCTTCTCCAATGGCTTCCCATAGCTGAGCTTTCCTGGCCTGCCCAGCAGATGCAGCCCTTCAACTAACTGCCCTTAGGAAGCTCAGTGTTTTTAAGTCTCTACCACCTCCTGTGTTGAAACTGGCTCCCAGTAGAATGCTTCCACTGTGGCTTGTTGACCTTTCCCAGACCTCATTTCCATATTGAGGGATTTTGGTATGGTCCTTCAACAGTTTTTCCTTTATTCCTTGATAACTTCACCCAAAACTGTGTATCAATCTTGGAGTCCTCCTTTAGTTCAATCCAAATTTTCTTGTATATAACAGATATTCTTCAATATCAGTGGTAAGGGGATTGTGAGAGTTTCCATTGCTTTAGTTTGGATGGAATGCCCTTCTCCATTTTTTAGTTTTTTTAAAAAATTAATTTCTATGGTATTCAGAGAGACAAATTATGCAAATGTGCCCTCAGGCCATATTCCCCAGTAACTGAATAGTGTAATTGACCTTTTAAGGATTATATGGTCATTTCTGGTTACTTTTAAAGTTTTAGTCATAGAAACAGATAATATTAATTAAAACCTTTACTTGAGACTAATAAGATCAATGCTGCTTGTTTAAGGATGAACTATAATTTTCTTTCTGAGTAAAGTCTCCATCAAATAGTAGAAGCCCTTTATAACCCTGATATCAAGGGACAGACCTCAAGCTATTTTCTCCTTTTTATGTGTTGAGGACATAATTAGTTCTAATATATTTAGTCTGTATCATATGCCATATATATAATAAAATAATTTTCAATGGATTAAAACAGAAAACAGTCTTATTTTGTTAACATTTTGGCCTGATTTCTAGTAAATCTGTTAGTTCTCTTTATAAAAATGCAAATGGAAAAAGGAATAAAATTATACTTTCTATCTAAATGATTCCCATCCACCTATAATAATGGGATTATGAGGTGAAATTAAATCTAAGAGTAATACTTGATTAAATATAGGTATAGTTTGATGTGGCATTTCACCGCTAGTTTTAGTATTATATCCAAGGGAAGAAAAAATATCCCATTTAAATTGCATTACCTTTATGATTACTTTGCTTCCAACTTGGTAAGATCCAATGTTTTCATCAATTCTATTCCAAATTTCTTGAGAGTCAAAAGGGAAAATAAATGTAGGGCTTGAAGTGCTGGTTTTCTACAAACATAAGCATCATAAATTAATGAAAAGATCAGCAATATTCATTTTGCACCTTCAATTTAAAGGGAAACATTGTGAGTGTTGAGGAAGAAACCCACCACTGTTTTTATTTTCTTGTTCCTTAAAATATACTAGTAATCAAATTAAACCTTAAGCTATTTAAGTACATATGGGGAAGCAACTGTGGCTCAATTGGTTGGGCTCCTATTTACCATGTGGGAGGCCCTGGGTTCAATTCCCGGGGCCTCCTGGTGAGAGCAAGCCAGCCTGCGCGGCGTGGTGGGCTGACACAGCAAGATGATGCAACAAAGGGAGACAAGCAGACACAGAAAAACGCACAGCAAATGGACACAGAGAGCACAAGCAGCAAGGGGGGATAAATAAATAAAAATAAATCTTTAAAAAAAAAAAAGAAAAGAGGAACAAACTACCAATACATGTAAAACTTTGGATGACTCTCCAGGGAATTATGCTAAGTGAAAAAAAAAAAAAGTACATATGGACCCTTTTCCTTATTAAAAATGTGGAGAACCACTAAAACGTCTAAATTACAGCACTACTTTTAATGAAAACACATTTAAATACCACAGAGTTGCTATCTATGGTTAAAATGTTTTACACTAATGATGAAATCTTACTGTAGCAGAAAAATAAATAACTAGCAATCTCATAAATAACATAACAGAAAATGGGTTCAACCACTCCTTCACTAGATTGGTGACAAATAATAATTGGTGATAAAAATACATAAACAATCAGAGAGAACTGCATAAAAATATTAAATTGATTTTTAAAAACTTTATTTAGTTTAAATTTGTCTCTGCTTCCTTTCATTTTCTGGCATTCTACTCTAGTGCTATGTATTTTTAAGGCAAAGACTACAAATTCTATCCAAGGAGTATTTCTTTAGCTCCTTGATTATTTCTCTGGCACCACATGGTATTCAACAGAATACTTGCTAAATGCAGGAGTGAAGCCCCCATTCTATTTGTGGAAAATGTTACATGGTGCTAGATTGCTAGATTGTTTGCATATTTAATCATTTAATTTCATGGTAGAACATTTTGTTAGAAATAATTAATCATCAAGTTATGAAATAAAATCTATTTCTTACCATTTGAAAGCCACTAGAAAAGGTATATGTCTTTTAAAACCAGGGATGACATTGCCCAAGGGACTAGAGTGAGATATCCAATGTGTAAGAACTTTCAATTCTGGAATCCTTTTCTTAAAGGTAAGGCATTCCCATATACCCAATGCCATCCCCCTTTTCCCCTCTCCCCTTTTAATAACATTTTATATACGGATGGTACATTTGTTACGATTGATGCACAAATATTGAAGCATTGCTATTAACCATGGTCAATGGCTTACTTTATGCTTTACATTTTGGACCATATACTTTTATAAATTTTGACGAAGTTTAAAATGGCCTGTGTCCGTTATTGCAAGATCATGCAGAACAATTCTAATGTCCTAAAAATTCCCTGTGTTCCATCTATTCTATTCTTCCCTCCCCTTCCCCTGGGGACCTATGGTAACCACTAAGTTTCACTTTTTGAAGAATAAGATTCATAGTTACTTGTAATAATATTGAGGGCTTGACACATTGGTCTGTTTTCTTTTAATAGGCACTGCCTATGTTCTCAAGAGTCTCTTGCCCCTCTATTTGAAAACATAGCACAACTCCCCAGGATGGGGACGCTATAGACAGCTCAGGAGTTTGGCACCCTACCAGTCGGCCTTACCTTGGAATTTATGCTCCCCAGTGTGACAGAGTTGGACTCATTTGTGGTTTCCCTACTGTAGTAGTTTGGCATTGTTTATGAATTCCAAAAATAGATATTGGATTGTGTTTGTAAACTGGTCTGTTCCTCTGGGCATATTTGATTGTATTAAATTCAGAAGTTTCACTTTTACTTGATTAAATAATGATTAAGGCTTTGATTGGGCCATGTCAGTAGCATGTTGAGTCCCCGCCCCCTTGGTGGGCAGGGACTCACAGAGAAAACTACACAGCAGAGGAGTTCGTTGGAGTTTTTTAATGCTGGAGCCCTGGGAAGTAAATACACAGAGAAGCAGATACGTGAGGAAAGAGAGAAGACTCCATTAGACACGGCAGAGGCCCCCGGGAAGAGAGATGAGCGTTCGCCTGATAGTTTACAGCTGGCCTTGTAGAGAGAGCAGAGCAGCTGAGCACAGAGAGGAATGAGCCCTGGGAGAGAGACAAGACTTATCCCAGCCTACAGCTGATATTGGAAGAAGCTGGGACTACGGAGCCTTAAGAGAAAGAAGAAGTCTGAACCCTTGCAGATGTCGGCAGCCATCTTGCTCCAACATGGAGCAACAGACTTTGGTGAGGGAAGTAACTTACACTTTATGGCCTGGTAACTGTAAGCTTCTACCCCTTTATAAAAGCCAACAGATTTCTGGTATTTTGCATCATCATCCCTTTGGCTGACAAGTACACCTACACACAGCTCTTCTGCCCCTTCTATTTGAACCTATGGTTAGTACTATACTTGAAAGGTATATATTGAAGAGACTTAAATCTTTGGTCTGTCCATGTGCCAGTTGGGCCCTGAATCTCAGCAGAGTTGCAACACCTACTCTCCAGTTCACTGGACTCACCCAGGACAGCTAACAAAGTGATGATGATGGGCAATGCCCATCCCAAGAAACAGAGAGAGTCTGCAACTGAAAGCAAGATAGTTCCATCCATCTGCACCATGGGATCTAAGTCCCTCTCAATCAGAGACAGAGTGAGTGTCACCATCCCAGAATCCTCAAGATTTGGGAATGAACAATGGACTAAAGTAGACTTGCTATTATTCTTCTATAGAATTATTATTATTCTAGCAATGGAAGAACTTTTATCATTGATGTGGAGGCCGTGGCCACTGACGGTTCTGAGGGGAGGGAGAGGGAAAAATAGGTGTAATATGGGGGCATTTTGGGGACATTGGAATTGTCCTACATGACATTGCAATGATGGATACAGGCCATTATATATTTTGTCATAGCTTACAAAATTGCACGGGACAAAATGTAAACTATAATGTAACCTATAATCTATGGTTAGTGGCAATGCTTCAATATGCGTTCATCAATTGTAACAAATGTACCACACTAATGAGGGATGTTGTTAATGTGGGAAATTGTGGGAGGGGGAGGGAGTGGGGCATATGGGAATCCCCTATATTTTTGATGTAACATTTATGTAATCTAAAGTTTCTTTAAAAAAATTTTTTTTAAAAAACAACAACAAAAAAATAAAAGTAAGGCATTTTCTTTTGTTTGAGTTTGGAATGAATATGTAGGCAGGAGAATAAATAATCTAGTAGCCAGGAATGAGTTTTATAGCTAAGAGCTATTGTTGGCAATACCTACATCTGACTCTTGAGTCTCTGAATCCAGTATTAGAGATATTCCAATGTAATTCCACAAGTCTGTTCTCATTATTGTTAAGGATTAAGCTAACTTTCATGAATCTTGCATTAAAAAGTATCTCAAAAAGATATTTATTAAAGTAATGCTTCCATAATTTGTTAAGCTGCCTTTTATATTATTTTTTAAGTTGAAATAAAGTTTTCTATATTTTGAAAAAAAAACTAAAATATAATAAGAACTCATATCTTTTTGCCACATGATGATAAACAATATAAAGATAGTTGGTATGTAAGATTTGCAAATATTCTTCTACTCTGCTTTTTAGATTTTTAGGTTTCTTTCCGTTTTCAACATTATTCGATTGTTTTGCCATTGTGAAAATGATTAGTGCTTTCTCAGGAAGTCTTTGAAGAAAAAATGAATCACTGATGCTCAAAAGTTGAAATAAAAACAAAGTCACTGAAATTTAAGATGACATATATATATTAGGTAAAAGAGTCCTCAATTCATGTTTGGGACTTTTCTTACCAAATTTAGACTATTTCTTCACACATTTACATAAAACTTCTGTACTCCCTATGAAAATAGTGATGGTAATTTAAAGAGTAGTCAAGTAGTCAATCACTGTCAGCATTTATGTTACCACCTGCCAAAAATATTTGTGAATCACCTATCTTCTTCATGTTAAAAATAGAAGAAGGGATTTTGGACAAGTTCACAACACACACAGAAACAAAATTGAAGCCTTGTATATTAGTTCTCTATTGCTGCATAACAAATTACTCCAATAATTAATGGCTTAAAACAACATTTCTTATTTCACAGTTTTTGTCGGTCAAAAATGTGGATATGGCTTTGCTGGGTTTCTGGACTCAGGAACTCTCAGGAGGCTGCAATCAAGGTGTTGTCAAGAGCTGCAGCCATCTCAGGACTTGACTGGGAGAGGACCTATTCCAAGCTCACTCAAGTGATTGCTGGCAGGATTCAGTTCTTGCAGACTATTGGAATGAGGGCCTCAGTTCTTCACTGCCTATTGGCCAGAAGCCCTCCTCTGTTCCTTGCCATGCAGCTCTATAAGGGCAGCTGATAAAAAGGAAGCAGTCTTCCTTCAAAGCAAAATAATGAGAGAATGAGAGAGGGAAACAAGATGGAAATCAGAATTTTATGAAACCTTATCTTTGGAAGTAACATCTCATCACTTTTGCTGAATTCTTTTCATTAGAAGTGAGTCACTAAGTTCAGCCCCCACTCAAGGGGAGGGGTTATACAAGGGTGTGCATATGAAGAGGCAGGGATATTCGTGGACCACCTTAGCAGCTGCCTACCACACTTTGCTGTAATGGAAAGGGAAGCCATTTCTTTCAGTTAAACTTTTGCCTTAAAACTTGATGTAAAAGGAGTCCCAAAGCATAATCTTGTATCCTCTACTGAGCTTTCCTCTGATAGGGCTTATGGAGAGTGGTTCAAAACCGTATTATAATTTTAAGATTGTACCTGTGGGATTGCAATTGGCAACCTCTTCTACAGAGGTATGGTTAATTTGGAAAGGCCATATTGTATTATCGCTCCTATAGTGTGGTCAGAATTTTTTCCATTATAAGAAGTTAAATAAAAATTCGGGAATGAGATAATGGCACTAGTCCAGAAAGCATCCTGTGATGGGCCTGTCCCTACTGCTCTAAACCATTAACCCTATCTAGCATTCTGGCTTTAGAGTTAAAAGCTTTGTAGTAAATGCTGCCCCACCCAGATCCTCATTACTGAACTGATACAACTATTCCCCAGCTCCTGAGAATGTTGGATGCTAAAGGCTCACAGCTGTACCCTTTTTTTGTATAACAGACCTTGGCAGAGGAGAATAGCCTTGCCTGGGAGGCTAGCACCCCTTCCTGGGGAAGGAGCAGCCTGCAGCCAGTGACTGACTGAAACTAGGGTACCAAAATCTGGCCATCTTGTGTCAAGGTGAAATTCATGTTTGGAACTCCACATGGGATCAAGCTGAAGCTAGTCATCAGCTGACACCACACCTTCACCAGATCTTCCCCTGCCCTATCTTTTTTTTTTAAATGAGGCAAGTAAAAGGGTTTATTGAGAAATGAGAGAAAGCATACACACCCAAGACATGGGTGTGGGTGTGCTACAGGGTAAAACATGCAATGTGGGGCCCTGGTGTAGGCCTTTTTAAGGCCTTTCCTCCTCCACCTTTCCCATATTATGAAGGGGTCTCAGCTATTTGCTGTCCTGATTTGTTTCCTTTCTACCTTCACCTGTTAGCTTTCAGGGAACCAATAGAGAGACCTTTCTGTTTGGAGTTATTTGGGGCTTCTTTTGAGCCTGGGAGTTTCAAACAGGACCTCATGACCAGGGTCTTGGCAGGATTTTCAGCTGTAACAGTTACAGCTTTGTTTTCAAGCAGTTGCCTCCCCTTGGGGGGTTTCCAGGCCGGGTGTCATGGCCATGTACTTTGTGGGGTCCCAGCTGCAGCCTTCCCTCATTTCCTATACTAACCTGCCTCAACTCGGCCCTCAGAGTGTTTACACCCTTATTCTTAAGGGCGAACTGAAGGGCGATGGTCATTTTTCTGTAGCTGCTTCTTTTTGGTTAGGGGCAGTAGTCCCTGCCTGATGGAATGTAACACTCTCTGGCTATTCTATTGAGGTTGATGGAAGGTGGGTCCGGCACTGTGGTTTGAACTGGATGAAGTCCCCACATGACTAATATCTTGTTCTGGAAGAAATAAACTTAGCTAGAATTTTGAAGCTACATGATCCTACTAAAAGGATAAAGATGCTGGTGGTAAGCAGCCCCCAAAAGGGTGCCAGCCATGACATATTGGATCATGGGAACGAGAAAGGCCAAAGGCTACATCCTTCCAAAGTTGATGGGCTTCATCTTGTAGGTTTCAAATGCTGTCTAATACTGTTCCAGAGCAAATTACGTAGAAACAGCATTCCTGCTTGAGAAACAGGCATATTCCTCCCCACTGCTAGCATATTTAGGGCTCTGTGATTTTGCAGCACCACAGCAGCAAGGGAGTCTATTTGTTGTCTAAGGGCTTCTAAGGTGTGGCTAGTTTCTTCTATGCTGTTGGTTAACTCTAGGGAGAGATTGTGGTAGACCTGCTGGGTGGTTATGCCTAGAACAGCTAGGAGGGGGATGAGGAGAGGTACTACCCTAGACATAAATTCACAAAAACAATATAGGCAACAACAAGACAAGCATATGGCAAACAAAATGAGGACAGTACTTAAAAACATGTTTAATATCCCTCTACATATGATCTAGAATAGAAGAGATATTGTGATATTCATCAGGTATATAGGTACAGCACTTAATAGGCAGACTGACTAATGAAGTGAGTTCCTAGGAGAATCTGTTCTTCTCTAGAGTCAAGATCTACCAGAGGGTATATATATTTTTTATTGCCTCTCCCTGCTTTCCTTGAAATAAGGCTGGGTTTTCATCCTCCCTCTGAGTCTTCATCACAAGAAAGAATTCAGAGATGTGCCAGTTTAATGAGGCAAGTAAAAGGGTTTATTGAGAAATGAGAGAAAGGGAGAGTACATACCCAAGACATGGGTGTGGGTGTGCTAAAGGGTGAGATGTGCTCCCCCTGCCCTATCTTGATTCCTTCATTCAAGGTAGGATCCTTCTGAGAGCATCCTCTCAACAAATCACTTTCACAAAAATTTTCTATCTCAGGCTCTGCTTCTAGGGAAGACTACACAGTCCTTTTCTACACCAACATTGGAGAGTAAGAACTTCTTTTCTTTCTTTTTTTGTTTAGAGCACTAATTATCATTGGAATTACTCCCATATGTGGAATTTCTTCCTCCCATCTAAAAACATAGGATTAAAAAGAGGTTAAATATGTTAAACTTAATATCCTAGCCTGATTTCCTTCCTGTATCCTTCTCTCTCCCCTTCCCTCCCTCTCCCCGTCCCTTCCTCCCTTCCTTCCTTCCTCCCTCCCTCCCTTCCTCCCTCCCTCCCTTCCTTCCTCCCTTCCTTCCTTCTCTCCTTCCCTTTCTTCCTCTTTTCCCTTTATTTTCTTCTGTCTTCTGGTTTGCTCCACAAAATATTTAGG
>JAQZBX010095515.1:0-11906 GCA_029593785.1 Cabassous unicinctus
TAATCTGGTTCTCTGGCCTTTACTGATTTCCAGCTTCCTTCCATTGTGGTCAGAGAAATTAGTTTGTGTATTTTCAATATTTCTTAGTTCATTGAGAATTTTTCTGTGGTATAGCATGTGGTCTATCTTGGAGAATGATCATTGTGCACTTGACAATAATGTATATGCCACTGTATTTGGTTGTTTTGTTCTGTACATATCTATTAGGTGCAAATATTCTTATGGAGTATTCAAGGTCTTTGTTACTTTATTGATTCTCTCTCAAGATGTTCTTTCTACTGGTGATAATGGTGTATTAAACTCCCACATTATAATTGTAGAGGCATCTATTTCTCCACTTAGTTTCTTCATTGTTTGCGTTATGTATTTTGAGGCACCCTGGTTAGGTGCAAAAATGTTTTGTTTGTTCTTCTTGAAAGATTAGCCATTTTACTAATATATAATTTCTATCTTTGTCTCTTACAATAGTTTTGCATTTAACATTTATTTTGTCCAATTTTAGTACAGCTACTCCAAACCTTTTTGCTTATCGATTGCTTTTAAGATTGTTTTCCATCTATTCACTTTCAGTCTCCTTGAATTCCTGGGTCTAAGGTGAGTTTCTTGTAGACAGCATATAGATAGGTCATACTTCCTTATCCATTTTGCCAGTCTGAGTATCTTGACTTCTGAGTTTAACCCATTAACATTCAGTGTTATTACTCTTAAGTAATTACTTCCATTAGTGATATATTCTTTGGTTTTGTATATGTCATATGTTGTTTTTATTTTCTTTTTGCCTTTTTATTTCTTCTTACACCCTCCTCCAACTCTCTCTCCTATTTTTTTTTCTTTCAAGCTGCAGAACTCTCTTTCATTTCTTAAAGGGCAGTTTTCTTATTGGCATACACTCTTAACTTCTGTTTATCTGTTAATAATTTGAACTCTCCATCAATTTTGAATGCCAGCTTTCTTGGATAGAGAATTCTTGGCTGGAAATTTATTTCTTTTAGTACATTAACCAGGTCATACAACTGCCTTCTTTCCTCCATGGTTTCAGATGAGAAATAAGCACTTAATCTTATTGATTTTCCCTTGTATATGATGATTCTCTTTACTCTTGCTGCCTTTAGTACTTTCTCTTTGTCTTGAGCGTTAGACAGTTTGACAAGAACATGGCCTGGAGTAGGTCTGTTGCAATTTATACTGTTGGGGGTGTACTGTGATTCCTGGACATGTATGTCCCTCTCCTTCAGTAGGGTTGGGAAGATTTCAGCCATTATTTCCTCCAACACTCCTTATTTCCCCTTTCCCTTCTCTTCTCCTCTGGGAGGCCTAAAATGCATATGTTTGTTCATTTTTTTTGTTGTCATTCAAATCCCTAAGACCCTGCTGGATTTTTTCTATCTTTTTATCTATCTGCTCTACTATCTGTTTGATTCCAGATCTACTGTCTTCCACATCACTAATTCTTTCCTCTGCTTGTTCAGATCTGCTGTAATGTACTTCTAGTGTCTTTCTAATTTCTTGGATTGTACCATTCATCACCATCATATCTGTTATCTTTTTATGTATGTTTACTGTTGTTGTCAGTGTGAGTCACAAAGGAAGAGTCAGAAAAGTTGATGCATATGAAGCAGAGGGCTGCAGCTCACTCAGGCAAAACAGCCCTGAGGTTACTGTGACCCACACTTTTATTCAGCTTGCAACAGTGCAATTATTCTTAGCATAGCCTAACCTAGCCCACAATCTGTTTTGTTCTTACTTCAGCAAGAACACTTCCTTCTCTGGCGGTCTACCAAGAAGTATAAGTATGAACATTGTTTCTTGCCCTAAATGCCTTGGTCTTCACTAATTTCTCAGCTTGGTGCATGAGAGCGCTACCTGTTTGAGAGTTCCCAGACAATCTTTCTTGGGAATTCAGACAATAACATCTGTGTGGTGAGTTCATTCTGCCCTGCCTCCTCCCTCTGATATATGCAGTATGCAGTGTCCTTGGAGATATTTACTAATGTTTCTCTACCAGCAAGCATGTTTTTTGAATGCTTAACCCTTTATGCTCTGACTCTCAGCATCTTCTCCAGCATTTCCCCCTTTTTTGTTTTTTTTTCCAGGGTGACTGTGCCTGTCTTAGGTTGTCCTCCTCTGAAGGTCTTACCTGTCACTGGCCACCAGCCAAGCTGCCAGGGATAGGGGTTCGAGAGTCAAGGGTTTTAAGCAGAATCAAGTTGTTGGCATGGCTGGTCTTATCAGCCCTATTAATGTGGGACAGCAGGGCTACACGAATGCCTCCTAATACACTTAAGAGTAGCAAAGCACCAATGATCACCACACCAAAGTTACTAGAGAAGAAATGATTTAGAATGTACATTAATTTGGTCCAAGTATAAACATTTGGGCCGAGAAATTGATTAAATTGGTCAACTAAACCTTAAGGGTTTTCTAATAGATTTTTCATTTTCTTTTTAAAACTTATTTCAGCACTACTCAAGGGAGCATTTACAAACCCAATTTCTCTGACATATCTAAGGTGTTGCTAGCCTCCAGTCCTTACTTTAGGCCCTGTATCTTGCTCAAGACTTTTTTTGTGCAGTTACTCAATCTCACTGACTCAACGTATCTTGCTTGCACTGGCTCAATGTATCTTGTCCAAGATGTCTTGTGCTATATTTAGTCTTGAAGACTCATCTTGCGGACTCAACAGGATTGTGTGTGATACTCAATCTCGTTGACTCAATGTATCTTGCTCACACTAGCTCAACGTATCTTGCCCGAGATGTCTTATATTCAGTCTCTGCTTCCTTCAGGTCTGGTAATGGGGAGAGGGTCCTGACTTTTCCCACCCCAAAGGCCACCATAAAACTTCGGCAGGATGTCCTGCCAGTTGGAGAAGGGGTTTGAGGGTCTCTCCTCATTCCCAAGATCCCAGATGGACCCACAATTGAGTGGGACCACTTACTTAAATTCTGAAGACAGAGAGTTGGACTAGAGATAGCAGTAATTATCTGTATATGCTCGACTATGTTTAGAGCCAAGGATGTGCTCCCGTTTTCAGGTTCAATCTAAGTTTACCTGGTTCCTATCTGGCTCCTTGTCAATCTAAGTTTATCTGGCTCCTTGTTTCTTCCTTCATTTTCCCCTTATTATTAATTGTAATAGCATGATGTGCATAGTAGCAGATTGTTGGTGCATTAGTTCGTTAAGTTGTTGCGATCTTTTGCAGACTAAACAATATAGAAAACACAATATTAATACAATTATACATATGAACATAACAGATCTTGATAAACCATGTAACCATTGTGTAGGATGCAATTGTTCTAACCCATTCATTAACCCTTTCAAAATATGTTCACCAGTCATAACTTGCAATTGTTTTTCAAATGTTTGATGTATCTTCTGTTGCAAGCATAGAATTTCCTTAGTTAAATTATCATGATTGAGAAGATGTTTTTTTTTTTACCAAGTCCCAAAGAAACTCAGTTGCATTGTAAAGCACAGGAGTAATACAATAAGATGTTTGATTCCAATCACATTTTATCTTCATTTGTAATTTTATAGCTTGAATCTGATCTCCTAACAAAATAACAGTTTGTCTTAGGTCTGCTATTTCCTCATGTATTTCTGAATCTATTTGTCTTTGAGTTCCCCATAACTGTTCTGAATTTTGTTGTCATGTTCACACGAAGTCAGCAGTTTGAACTCCTTGTTGAAGGGCTATTCCTGCAGTGGCCACTGTTGCTTTTATAGCTATTATACCCATAATCACAGCTATTAACATTCCCATGAATCTTCTTGCCTTTTTCAACAATCTTTTAGATATTGAAGTCAATATCCTCATAACTGGGGTATCTTGCCATTCTTGATTTATCTGTACAGGTAACCACACTCCAATTCTTGCTCTTAAGATGTAAAGACTATAGGTATTTGGGAAACTAATAGAACTGTTAATAAGGTATATAAAGAGCATTTGTTTAGACATTCTATTGCCCCATTACTATTGTTCCAAACAATATTACCCAATAATAGAACATAAGGAAGATGCACACAAGCCCTAACCCATTTAGTATTATTATGAGTAAGGGTAAAAGTATAAATAGTACTTATGTTAGAAATGTGGCCCCACCAACAACTAACAGTGCAGAAAGACGAGGCTAATTTCCACAGTTGTGGCTGAGTGGGATGTCCCACCCTGAAAAGATTAGGTGGTGTAAATCCTTCCCCATGCCAGATAATGGAATTATTAGCATGTGTACTTATGCTTTGGTGTTCCTTATGCCATTTCAAATTGAATGGCTGGCCCTTTCCATGAGCAAAGCCTACAGGGCTCCAATCATTGATGATTCCATAGGAATTATTAATACTCGTGGTTCTGAGCCATGACACTCAGTCCATGGAAACATGGGACTGTTAGCATACACATAAGGAATCTGGCACATGGGAACCCCCACAGGAATAGGAATTTTATTCTGAGAAATATTGCCTTTAAATCTTTCTGCGGCAAGTGCATATATGGAATGGTGATTACGGGTACCATTTTTCCCAATACTTAACCATAATTGATAATGCATTTTCAAACAATGACCCCCCTCTCCAAAACATATGGGCATGCCTTCCACTCCTGTAGAGTAATTACTAATCAATTTTCCTTCCTCTTTAGGCTTTTAGAGGAAGGTGAGAATCAATGGGCCCAGGAAATTGAAAAGACTGATTAATATAAACAGGGTATGATTTGTTCCCCCAAGTCAACAATTCTAAAAGAGGTGAATTAGTAACATAAGCCCAATATGTATAATTATGTGAAGGTGCACTAATTACTGCTGTGGTTGTCAAGGTAAGCATAGCAAGGAATAACTGTGTTAGAGTGACATTCTGCCTTTTAGAAGTTACCATCTTTTCTGCTTTTTGTGTCAACTTCTTTGGCTTGTTCATGTCTAGGTTTCAGATGTCTGGATGAGACCCAAAGCTGGTCTCCTTTATCTATAATGATAAGAGCAAAACCTTGACCCTATATCCTACTTAACTTTTGCCTTCTCCCATTGATTATTATCTTTATTCTTCCACTAAACTAATGCACTGATATATTTGGCTTATTGTTGGCTAGAGTTTTGGATAGATATAAAATAAATGTTAATATATATTTAGTTTAATAAGCTTTTACTGACAATTAGGGTGAGAAACATAAATAACATAACTAATTAAAAGATTAAGTCAATATTGAACAATGCTACAGAATGACAGATAAATAGAGCAGTTTTACGTATATACTTACCAATATTTAGCTTTTAGCTGGGAAGTGTTGAAGTAGCAACTGATACTAGAGTTTTGGTTAACTGTGTTTAGGATTAACAAATTTGGTACTATAGATGCCAACTTGTGAGTATTTTGCTAATTCCTGAGGAAGAGGCCAGCCTCCTCAGGAAGGAACACAACACTCCCTGAGCAGTACATTTTGAGGTTTATGCATCAGCCCCTGGGAGAGTCGCCAGCTCCCCCAGGGAGGAATACAACACCCATTGAAATGCACTTTATCTTTTTTAATTTGTTACAAAACATCCTTGACGTGTTTACTACTTTAATTTTCAATATGCTTTTGAAATATGAAAAGTGTTAATTAGTAAGGCATTGGTTTGTTGATTAATGAGGTTTTCTGCATGATGCTTTATTTTTAGGCTGGAATAATACTTACCAAACTTTTTCTTAATACATTCAGTTTCAGGACTGTCAAAACTTAAAATAAGAAATTTACATAGTACATTTAATAAAATGCATTAATGTATAAAATACAAGTTATTAAATTACTTAAGTATGCAATGTATTGTATTAAAGTTTTGATTAGTATTTAAGTATATTATACATAATTCATAATTATAGTAAATTATACAACAACAGACACCCAATGAATAAATTTTTATTTGTTAAGCATTTATGTTTCTTAGTAGCATGGTTAGAATGACCTCAATTTCTTTATTTTTTATAATTTGAGGCATAGGTAAAAACAAATTAGTATTTCCTATTTGGGCTGTGGGGTAATACATTAACTTGTAACTTTAATACTTGCATTGATTTTTGTTGTTAACATTATAATTAGAATTGGGGCTGTTGCTTACAGTGTTGAATATAAACTTGATTTATTGTTGGCTATTTTACAGAAAGGGGAATGTGGGCTGGCTTGACTTGTTTAAGTAAATATTAAAGAAAGCTTTATCAAATTTTAAAACAAAGTGGTAGTGACATAAATGGATATTAATTTTTTTTTGCAACAAACTAGCAATATTTGGGACTACTGCATGCTGCAGAGTTGTTATTTTATTTTACTATAATTTACTATTATGCACTACCCTGGCAGCCTTTACTGGCTGCTTTCTTTTTGTCACAACAGTTTTAAAAGGACAAGTTATTTGTGACAATTTGAAATAAATGTTATTCTTCAGAATTTGACTTTGAGAAAGCAGGTTTGAACATTGTGTTCCTTTTAAAAGTGATAAGACCTGTTTCTCCATGGAAATGATAAGGTTAAAGTACAAGAAGCTATTTTGATGAAACAGACTTTCTTTATTGCATACTGATTATTTAAGAGAAAAACTTTGTAAACTTTTACTAAAACAGACTACTGACTTGAGAAACTTTGAGAAAGAATAAAACTTTAACTTTATATTATTATATTGTTTGACATTAAAGCTTTTAAATTTTTATAGATAGACTGCTTAAATTTACTTAGCTTTGACCACAAAATTTCTTTTCCACACACCTTCTGCACTTTCTGTATTCCTTTAGCTTTTGTCCCACATTTTACTTTTTCTTAATAACCACTCATTTTATTTTGGGACAAAATTATTGTCTTTTTCCTTAATAACAAAAACACATTTTATATACCTTCCATACTTAAGTTACTACAATGATTTTGGAAACTGTTTCCAAGCAAATTTCTGACAACATACAATTACCATCAACATTAAACAAACTTGTCAAAATGATAATTTAAATTGGTTGTATGCAAATATAACTTTCCTTCATTTTAAATACTTAGCAGCATGTAACACTAGAAACAGTACTTTAGAGGCAAGTTGGCAGGGGAGGCTGGCTGCTGACAGGTTTTCCTGTTATGAAGTTACTTTTATTATTATTATTAATTTGATTTTCTGTTTAATAATGACTTCTTGGAATTAGCCATTTAAATATTTCCATTTAAACAGTGCTTATTAAACTCCCCATAACTATTTTTAACCACATAGACTAGGGTCATTTTATCTCAAGACAAATTTTACCTTCACAGAACACATTCTCTTAAACAAATTTTCCAAATTTTAGTAGAGCTCTTGTAAAAATTTTCATTTATTAATTTAATATTACCATCTGGAGGTGTCAAAATATACACTGACACTGAACAAACAGGCAAATGCAAAAAGAATTATGACACACCGACAGAAACATAAAGCTTACTAATTTGACCTATAATTTTCACTTTTTTGGTATGGCTATTTTCAAGCCCTCCATCATTTCACATCTTTGATTTTACTGTTTTTAAGATTTTTTTCTGGAATCTGTGTTACCTGTAATATATAAGCTTGTTCTTTGAAACATTTTTGTTCGTAATTAGCAACCAGCTAGGACAACTTAAACAGCATAAATACAGTTAAGCTTTAATTTAGCAGTTTATACATATATTTAACATGTATATTTTGGATTATCACTTTTTAGGTGTACACTTAGGCTTAAAGTTCAGGAGTAAGCTAATGATTTAAAATTGAAAGTTCTTTTTAACACCTTAATAAAAATTTTGCACTAATTTTATCAATTTGGTCACACCAGCTGAACCAGAATCAGCATGGGAACAAAAGAGAAAACACCAATGTTGCCAAGTTTTTTTACTCTTCTAGTGGTTTAATTCTATTAGCCCCTATCATCCCACAGCTTATCACTATGTAGGCAGTAGGAGGCTTAAAATCTTACTAAATCTTTTGGAACAGGCATTTCTTTAAGATCAGGTTTGAGATTTCAAAATCCCCGCATACTCATCAATCTGGGATGGGGAATTACCCATAATCTCTGCTTCTCCCGACTGCTCTGCATACCAACCACGCAGCACTTAAACACCCGTTCAGTCAACAAGATTCCCAACTCACTTCGGGCCCCACGTTGGGTGCCAGTATGTTGTTGTCAGTGTGAGGCACAAAGGAAGAGTCAGACAAGTTGATGCATATTAAGCAGAGGGCTGCAGCTCGCTCAGGCAAAATAGCCCCGAGATCACTGTGACCCTCTCTTTTATTCAGCTTACAACAGTGCATATTATTTTCAGAATCCCTAACCTTGCTTATAATCTGTTGTGTTCTTACTTCAGCAAGGACACTTCCTTCTCTGGCAGTTTACCGAGAAGCATAAGTATGAACATTGTTTCTTGCCCTAAAGGCCTTGGTCTTCACTAGTTTCTCAGCTTGGTGCGTGAGAGCACTACATGTTTGTGAGATCCCAGACAATCTTTCTGGGGAATTCAGACAATAACATCTGTGTGGTGAGTTCATTCCGCCTTGCCTCCTTCTACTGATGTCTGCAGTATGCAGTGTTCTAGGAGATATTTACTAATGTTTCTCTGCCAACATGCATGCTTTTTAAATGCTTAACCCTTTATGCTCTGACTTTCAGCATCTTCTCCAACAAGTTGCTATGCTTTTGGAGCAGCCATGACTCTGACATGCTCTGGAAACACCAAGGTTTCCTTATGTCCTCTGGCCAGCCCATCAAAAACAATCTTTGGGTAAATAAATTTCTCCAGTCTTTTGCTCCCCAAGGCAGTAGCAGCAGTGAAAGCAGAACATAGCAAAGATGACTCAGAGGAAGCCTGAGGAAATGTGCTAGCAAGTGCTGCAGCTCATCAAGGTGCAGGTATTGGAAGACCTAGTGACCTACTGGAACCTTCACACTGCCAACAGCCTGCCTATCCTTAGATAACATTATACAAGCCCAACAGACTATGCTGCCACACATCTCAAAAACCTTTAGGGCCAAGGAGGACATAAAGCTCCCCAGACTGGACATTGGGTAAGACCCAATGGTCTCCTGGTCCTTCCAGATGTCTTCACTGTCCAATGATGACTAATGTTCACAACTCAAACCCACTGGGCTCCTAGTAAGGTTTAAAATGTTGCAAAAAGTATTGGTGGGGGAAGATGGTGGGAAGATGGAATGGGACTAACAGACAGAGCTCACTGGTCTCACTAAAAAAATGGAGAAAGAGTGACAAGCTGCCTGAGGGACCTGCTTTGAGGGTCTGCATACCAGAACATTGCTACATAACTTCCAGGAGGGTGAGGGACAGAGAAGAAGAAGCTGAAACAAGAAATGTGAATTACTAAGCCCCTGCAGTGGCCAGGAAGGGTTCCACTTCCCTACTCCCAAGATATTAAGCTGGGGTAAAAACCCCAGCTTACTGCAGCCAACTGAGAGGAGAACATACGTTTTCCTCCCTATCAGCTGTTTTAAGGGAAAAGGGAGTTGGGGGCCTATATTTCAGTGAGCTCAGGCAACAAAGCCCACTTTGAATCTGCACTCTGGAGACTCAACACAGGAACACAGGAAATCTGAGACTGAAACACCTCAGTGGAAATGTGTGCAGAAGAGTGCCATCTGCTGGCTGGTCTGGAAATTGCACAGAAAAAAACTTTTTAGTATTCTCTATATCCTACTCCTGGGAGAAAATCTGATTAGTGAGTCCCTGGCCCAGTTTTGATAGCTCACTTGGCCAAATTTAAAGACTTAGAATAAGTTGAACCAAATGTCAAAGAAAAGTTGTGGAAAAGGAAACAACAGGCAAGAGAGAGAAATGGGCTATCAGAGTAAATTCACCAACGTATTCAGATGCCTAGATATCGGTAAAAAATTACAAGCCATACTAGGAAATAGGATCGGATGGCCCAGCCAAATGAACAAACCAAATATCCTGAAGAGATGCAGGATTTAAGAAAATTAATCAGAGATAATCACACAACTCTCCTAAATATATTCAAAGAATTTAAAGAAAATATGACTAAAGAAATAAAGGATATTAAGAAGACACTGGGTGAGCATAAAGAACAATTTGAAAGCCTGAAAAGAAAAGTATCAGATATTATGGGAATGAAAGATATGATGGATGAAATAAAAAATATGTGAGAGGCACATAAGGCAGATTTGAATTGCTCAAAGTCAGAATTAGTGATTTTGAAGACAATACATCTAAACTGGAAAAGACAGGAGAACAGAAAGAGAAGAGAATGGAAAAGTGGAACAGAGTCTCAGGGAATTGAATGACAATGTGAAATGCACAACCATTTGCATTATTGGCACTCCAGAAGCAGAAACGAATGGAAAAGGGGCTGAAAGAATATTTGAGGAAATAATGACTGAAAACTTCCCAACTCTTATGAAAGACATGAATATCAATATCCAAGAAGGAAAATGCACCCCAAACAGAATAAATCAATATAGACCTACCCTAAGATATCTGTTCTTCAGAATGACAAATATCAAAGAAAAAGAGAGAATTCTGAAAACAGCAAGAGAAAAGCAAAGCATCACATACAAGGGAAACTAGGTAAGATTGACTGCCAACCTCTCATCAGAAACAATGCAGGTGAGAAGAAAGTGGTATAATGTATCTAATGTATTGAAAGAGAAAAATTGCCAGGCAAGAATTCTGTATCTAGCAAAACTGTCCTTTAAATGAGGGTGAGTTCAAAATCTTCACAAACAAAAACTGATAGAATGTTTTACCAAAAGAACACAATTATAAGAAATACTAAAAGGAGTGCTTCAACCTGAAAGGAACAAACAAGGGTGAGAAATTTGGGGAAAAGTTTGGAAATGAAGATTATTAGGGAGGGTAAACAAAAGGGTATGAAGACAGACAATAGAATTATATGAAAAGAAAAAGAAAAATATATATATCATAACAGAGAGCTGAAAGACAAAATGGATGAAGTAATGCCTTTACAATAATAACATTGAGTGTTAATGGCTTAAATTCCCCAATCAAAAGACATAAACTGATAGAATGGATAAAAAAAATATGAGACATCTGTACATTGTCTACAAGAGACCCGCCTCAGACATAAGGACACAGCCAAGTTAACAGTGAAAGGTTGGAAACAGATATTCCATGCAAATAACCAAAAAAGAGCTGGAGTAGTGATTCTAACATCAGAAAAAAAAAAAGATTTCAAATGCAAAACTGTTCAAAGGGATGAAGAAGGGCATTATATATTAATAAAAAAGGGCAATTCATGAAGAAGAAATAACTATATTAAATGTTTATGCACCTAACCTGAGTGCCCCAAGGTACATGAGAAACCAGGTAAAACTGAAGGGAGAAATGCATGCTTCTACAATAATAGTTGGAGAGTTCAGTACACCATACTCAGTATTGTATAGATCATCTGGACAGAGGATAAAGAAACAGAACACTTGAACAATATGATAAATGAACTAAACAGAATCTACACCCCAAAACAGCAGGATATGCTTTCTTTTTGGGTGCTCATGGATCCTTCTCCGAGATAGACCATATGTTGGGTCATGATACAAGTCTCAATAAATTTAAAAAGATTGATGTTATACAAAACACTTTCTCTGATCATAAAAGAATGAAGCTGGAAATTAATAATAGGTGGATAAATGGAAAATTCATAAATATATGGAGATTAAACAACACACTATTAAATAATCAGTAGGTGAAAGAATAAATTGCAAGAAAATTCAGGAAATATCTTGAGATGAATAAAGATGAAAGCACAACATATGAAATCCTAAAGGACACTGCAAAGGCAGTGTTGAGAGGGAAATTTATAGTCCACAATGCTTACATTAAAAAAGAAGAAAGAGCTAAAATTGAAGATCTAACTGCACACCTGGAGGAACTAGAAAAAATTCAGCAATATAATCCAAACCAAGCC
>JAQZBX010095516.1:0-11895 GCA_029593785.1 Cabassous unicinctus
CTGGGAGGTCCCGGGGATCGAACCCAGGTCCCTCCATATGGGAGATGGACGCCCAACCACCCGAGCCACATCTGTCCCCCTGCTATATCTCTTAAGGTTGACCAAAGATACCCAAAGTTACAGTCATTTCCCATACAGGATGGTCATATAATAAATCAGGCTTAGTTTATCACCAGCATTCTGAAAACCAGCCCTAGGGAGAAAAACTAGGTCTGGGGACACATGCATGATTTCTAATATAGTGAATGTTTAGCCTACCCTGATTATCACAAAATCGGGTCAGCTAGAATATGCGCAAACCACTCTGGTCTTTATGCTACTTTGTTGTCATTTTAGTTATAGATGAATGTTTAAACCCTAGAATACATTATCACTTTTGTTTAAACAGTCAATTATCTTTAGAGATACTTAAATAATAAGAAAATATCTTTCATGCAGTTACCATCCAATAGCTTTTCACTTTTTTGCGTGTGTCCATATTTAACATTTTCCTTCTACCTGAAGGACTTCCTTTAATATTTCTGGTATTGCAGGTCTGCTGGTGATGAATTATTTCCATTTTTGTATGTCTGAAAATTTATTTTGCTTACAGTTTTGAATATATATTTTTGTTAGTATGGAATTCTTGGCCAATAGTTCTTTTCTCCCTGTATTTTGAAGATGTTGCTCCACTACCTTCTTGATTGCATTGTTTCTGACACACAATCTGTTATGTTTTTCTTTGCTCCGTGCCTTTTCCCTCTGACGGCTTTAAAATTTTTCTCTTTATTATTGGTTTTGGGCAATTTAATTATTATATGCCTTGAGTTTGTTTCCCTCCTGTGTTTTGTGCTTGGGATTCATTGGGGTTCTTTGTGTGTACGTTTGTCTTTTATCAGATTTGTGAAGTTTTAAGCCATTGTTTCTACAAATATTTTTCTGCACCAATCTGTTTCTCCTCTCCTCCTGAGACTCTGATGACACAAATGTCAGACCTTGTGTTTTCATCTGAAAGGTCTCTGAGGCGCTGTTCATTTTTCTTGCTATTCTTCAGACTGAATAATTCTACTGGTTTGTCTTTAAGTTCATTGACTCTCTTATCAAGTCCATTCTTCTATTCAGCCCATCCAGTGAACTTTTTTATTTCAGCCATTGTCTTTTCTCATTTCTAAAATTTTCATTTGATTCTTTTAATATATTTTTTCTTTTTTCTTTTTTTTTCCCAGAAAGCCTTTGTTTTTCCATTCAAGAGTGTTCACCATTGCTTCGCCTTATGGAGTGTGGTTCCCACTTCTGGGTCATTTTGGGGTTGGCGCCTGTTGCTTGTCTTTTGCCATCAAAATCAGTCTGGTTTTCCTGGTTGGCTCTTTGTATGTCAAGTAATTTTGGATTGTGTCTTGGATATTTTGAATATTATGTTGGGAGACTCTGGTTTCTCTTAAAATCTTCTGGAGAATGTTGATTGTTTGAGCAGCATCTCTGTCAGGCTCAGGCCTCAGGTCCCGTCTCTCCTCTGGGTGGTAGTTGCAGTGCTGTTCTCAGGCCTTTGCTCTGCTGCCTTCGGTCTGTTCTGCATCTGCTCAACTTGGGGTGATGCTGGCGCTTATGTCAGTTCATAAACAAAAATAGGGAAACCTCCCTCTCCAGCTCTCTTTTTCTCAGATTTCCCTCACATTGACCAGTTCTAGGAGCTGCTTATCCCTGTCCTCAGACCTGAAGGATGGGCTTCTCTTGGAGAAGCCAGTGATATCATGCAGTGCCTGCAATTGGGGCAGCTTATGGAGAAGAGCTGCAAGAGAAACAATTAAAAAAGATAATGATCCTCCTGCTCCCTCACATACGAGGTCTCTGGACCACAGAGCCTCCCTTCCTAGGTCCCCTGGCTAGACAGAGGGATGGGCTTTCCCTCAGGGCCTTAGGCGACCTCACTGCTGTAGCCATTGCCATAGGCATCTCCATGCCTGGGGCCTGCCTCACGGCAGAGCCAGGAGAAGAAGAGCAAGAGGAAAACGAGGCAGTTCGGCACACGTTCCTGGTTCCTTAGCTAGAAAGAGATGGTTTGTCTGGGAGTTTTTTGTTTCTACAGCTGCTATACAGTTCCACATCGCAGGCCACCCTCAGGTCATTACCAGGACAGAGAGGAGGGAAAAAACGACCAAAAAAACCGGGAAACTCACCACCACCTGATGATTATTCATGTCTTGATTTCTCTCCTCTACCATTTTGTACTTTATCCACAGTTTTAAATTGTAATCAGTAGGAAAGAGAGGCTGTAGTGGGCTTATTCCATCTTGGCCAACACCTGAAGTGTCAAAAATGATTCCATACTTAAAACACAAAGCTTCAGTTCTCAGGAAAATTTACTTATTTAGAGCAACTTTTTCCTCAGTGGTACTTTTAACATTTTTCCTCAGAAAATAAAGATATTTTCAGGATTTGAGTTCACAAATTTCAATAAGTGTTTTTAAATTTCTAGTGCCTTATGCCAGAAGTCAAATGAGAAACCACTTAGATTGGCTGAGAAGAAAGAATACGATGAGAAGAATGGCTGTGTGAAGTAAGAACTTTTTTCTTGGCCTGAATTTTTTTATTGAAATTAATTTAGCAAAGTTATATAGCAGGAGGAATTTACGTATGATTTCATTTTAAATTTTAAACCTGCATTCCCATGTAAAATAATACAGCAAGTCTCCTCTAGGCTTTGAAGTTAGTTTTTTTTCTCCTTTTACTAGAGTAAACTTTTCTGTTTAAACCTTTGTTCCAATGTAAGTAGTCATGTTCTACCTTCCCTTCCTGCTTCTCTTCGTGATGTGAAGATTTTTATGAAGTGAATTAAATATAGTTGATCTTTTGTGGCTGTTGATTTTATATGGGTTGGTGTTTGCTTCCAATTTTCTAGTGTTAAATAGATCCACCACCTGCTGGTGAAACCATTTAATTCTTCACAGTGTAGACATTTGGGATTTTTTTTGTCCCTCCAGAGTCACAAAATATTCACTTATAAGTTGCTAACAACAGAGTAATAACTTTATACTTGTTATTTGCAAAATATTTTCATACAATTTTTATGATTTTTGACCATACCAGCCTAAAAACACTTTTGCACTCCAACTAATTGTGGCTGCTCTGTACTACCAGAGTGATAAGGAATTACAATGTTGTAGAGGATTGAGAGGTGAGTGGGTCTTGATGTGTCCACCAGTTGACTAGGAGGATTGGGCAGAGAGTGTTAATCCTGCAGCCATTTGCACTTCCCGGCTTCGCAGAGGCCACTGATGTCCTGCCCATCCTCTGACCAGCACCAGCTCTCCTGGTACTCCAGGGCCAGGGGCTTCAGATGCTGCCATGGTACCCACAGGATGTAGGGGTGACACCTTCATTCCAGGGTATCCCTCTTCCCCAATAAATGAAAATTTTGCTGTTACAATTGGTTCTTTTCCTTGGAACTAAAAGGCCTTGCATTATCCACGCGGCTCATTCTTTCCTTTATTACTTCAAATTATAGCCTAATAAATGAACTCTGAAAAACCCAATTGCCTTTTATTTTTGTATTTTGTATTAGAAGGTTCTATTTTATCTCCGATCCTGCTAAATGTTCTTTATTTAGAGCCCACAGATTAAACCACATCAGTTTTTCTAATAGCATACTCTGGGTATCAGAGAACTTAAAAGTGATTTGAGATTAAACAGCAAAGAAGGAAGAAGGCAGTGGATTTCTTAGAAACTGTGATGACCTGGTGATCATGCACTCTTTCTCCCTGCTTGGAGCCATGCTGTGCCCAAGGCCTGGGAAAATGAGCTTATGTCCTTCCTGCTCAGAGTAGTGGGAGCAGCCTGGAAAGGGTGGTCAGTCAGGAATTTGCAGGTGTCACATCACCATGAACTTAATGTGATGATAATAGTTCTGTGCTAGGAAGGAAGACACAGTGACCTTGGAATGTTGCCAGAAGCCTTCACCATAAAGGCCAGCTGTCACCCAGCTGCCCCCGGTGGGGGGCACCTGCTGTCTTCTCGCACTGATGGCATTGCTCAGCCCTCAGGACCAGCAGGCAGTTCTGCCCATGATTGCCTTTCTTTCTTTCTGTTTAGACTTGTGTCCTTCACCATAACCCTTGGGGAAACCCCCATATTACATTAAATTCAGGAAGAGGCCCTCCAGGATTTGGTCTTCTCCATCCCAGAACTATATACCATCTTGTCTTTGGAATCCTGGATATCTGGCAGGGGATAGGGGAGCAGTGTCAAGGTCCAGATTCAGAGGGTAAGACCCAAGTGGCAGATTTCTCTTGAGGAATCTTTGGGTATCCAAGAGAAACTGCTCCGTTCCACTCAGTGTTTTTGGAGATGACTAGGCAGCTTAGACAGGGCTTGAGACCTAACTTCTGCAGGGAAAGGTAGATGGGTCTCAGCGCTTTGGCTGTGGTAGCTGCCTGTAGCCAGAGGTGCTGGGGAGAGCACTTTTATGATCAGAGTGTCTGGTCTGGGTGGAGGGGAGCGCAGGGGTAGCCTGCCTGACCCTGTTTGCCATCTCTGGTATTTACTGCAACCCTGTCGCCGCCTTTGTGGTTCTTGGCCCTTCCAACTTTTCTGTAAACCTACTATAATATATCTTCTTTTTTCTTCAGTTGTCTTCCTTAAAACCTTTTAACATTTGGCTACTGTATTAGTCAGCCAAAGGGGTGCTGATGCAAAATACCAGGAGTCGGTTGGTTTTTATTTGGGGTAGAAGTCCACAGTCACCAGGCCATAAAGCATAAGTTTCTTCCCTCACCAAAGTCCATTGCCACGTGTTGGAGCAAGACAGCTGCCGACATTTGCCCAGGGTTCAGGCTTCTTGGGTTCCTCTCTTCCCAGGGCTGAGTTTCTCTCTGGGCTTAGCGCCTCTGGTTCCTCCACAAGGTCAGCTGTAGACTATGAGGCTCTCTAGGCTTTGCCTCCCTCCACAAGGCCAGCTGTAGACTATCAGGTGAATGGTTTATCTCTAGTCTCTGTCCCGGGGCCTTCTCTCCTTCCTCACGACCAAGCTCTCTTACTTCCCAGGGCTCCAGCTCAAGACTCCAACATCAAAACTTCCACAACTCTGTCCTTTGCCATGCCTTTTATCTTCTATTCCCCACCCACCAAGGGGTGGGACTCAACACCCTACTGATGTGGCCTAATCAAAGCCCCAATTATAGCTTAATCATGCCCAGATGAACAAATCAGCTTACAAGCATAATCCAATATCTATTTTTGGAATTCATAACTTCATCAAACTGCCAAACTGCTACAGCTATTTTGTACTTTTGATTCTGCTTCTAACTGCCACTTATTTATTTAAGATGGACATTTTCCCTAAATACATGCATCCTTCATAAAATTCTTTCAGTGTTAGAGAACTTTTACTAAACAAATGTTTAGTAAAGCCTAAACGAAAACGCCCTTCACACAGGCCAATGAATCCTGATGTTGGGCAGCTGTCCTTCCTGACCAGAGCACTCCGCGAACCAGAGGCCCTCTTCGCAGTTTTACCATCTGCTGCCCCCTCAGAATGGCCCCCACCCCCTTTCTCCATCCACCAGTGCAGCAACCTGTGCCATCACTGTCACGAGGCCAGTGCTGAGCCTCGCTATGACCAGGTGTGGTCACTTCTCCACTCTTTGTGATTTACCTGCAGTTAGTAATTGTCTTTCATTTCCTTGGTTTTCCATATACCTCCACTGACGCATCTCCAGAACCCCACTCTGAAGGCTCTCTCTAGCATCTCTGTGGAGCCCTCTGGGCCCCTTCTGGCCTGCTCTGCTCTGCGCCTGGAACCCAGCTGCCTTCCTGGGTTGTCTTCACCCGTACCTGGGAGTCTCTGCCTCGTTCCTGAACTGGAGCCCCTTTTCTCACTCTCCCATCTTCCTCTTCCTTGGTTTACTCCCTTGTTTTAGTGGGGATCGTTCTCCGGCAGCTTCCTGGAGAAGGGAAGCATGAAAAGTAAACATTTTTTGAGACCTTGCATGTCTGAACATGTTTTTGTACTATCTTCACATTTAACTAACAGTTTGGGTAAATATTTTTCTTTTAACTATTTTACAGATTACTGCAGTTTTTAAATCCTGATCCTCTGAGAGCTGATGGAATCTCTGATCTGCATCAGGTATTACAAACCCTCAAAACAAAACAAAACAAAAAACCTGTTTAATCCTTCTCCTGCCTCCCTCCAGACTTGAGAAAGTACCAAGATGGTGGCACTTACCTGAAGATATTATTGTAGGAATTATCTTGTGACTAACTGCTTTAAAGAAATTGTTTTCTTTTTCTTTTGGATAATAGATGATCTTGCTTTCATTTTGGATCATTTGGGTTGTTTTTGATAAGCATATATGCCTAGGCTTTGACATTGAAGTCAAAAGCTTGCATTTTCTTCATTGCCCTAAAGTCCTTGATGTTGGGTGCTAACTCCTGGGCAGATGCTAGCTGTCTAATGTATCTGTTGGCCCAGCTGCAGAAGTTGAAGTCAGGCCTGCAGCAGCCCATGGCCGTGCTCCGGAACAAAATTGAGCCCTGTTTGACCATTGAGGTGTCGCCACTCTCAGCAGACCTAAAAAAGGTAAACTTGCTTGGAAAACAGACCCCAGGAGGGGATTCCGACCTGTTCTAACCTGAAAAGATTTTTTTAAGCAGTTTTATTGAGATAAATTCACAGACCATACAATCCATCCAAAGTGTACAATCAATGGCTTTTAGTATAATCACAGTGTTGTGCATTCATCACCACAAAAAAAATTTTAGAACAATTTCGCTACTCCAAAAAAAAAGCCTCCACACCCCTTAGCAGTCATCTCTCAGTCTGAAAAGATTTTTTTAACAAACAGTTCTAAGGTTGTGTTTGTATAATTACTTTTGAAGTTCTCTTTTAAGCTTTCGTTACTAATTTCTCATTTATTTGTAGGTCCAGGTTACTTTCTTATAGGTGAATAACTCTTTTGTGGAGAAACCACTTTATAACTCTTAAGTGCTCTTTTGAAATAAGTTTTCAAATGTGCCTCTGGAAAGGGGCTTAGAAGGAGCAACAGCTTGCCAGGGGGGTGGTAATATCTACTTCTTAGCATTCTTTTCAGAATTGCTTTACACGTCTGTGGTTTCACTTGGTAAATACGTCATACATGTTTATCTACTTCCTTCCTGAAACAAAAAATGTAAAGGAATACTTTTTTTTAAAAAGATAAAACCACAAGGCTGAATAGAATGAGAGTTCTTTAGTGGAGAAGAGATTTCCCCAGCCTCTTAGAAGATGGTGGCAGAGCACAGCTAACTTGATAGCGGAAGGAGTAAGGGGCCAGGAGATGAACTCCCCTGCCTATTTGTTACCGGAGCTCCCACAGCCTGTGTGCATTGCTCTCAAGAAGGAGGTTGACGGTCTTTTTTGGAGAACCTGAATGGCCCTAGAGAAATACCTTTAGGTGATGCTCTTTGGAGTTATCCCAGTAAAAACGCCTGCTTGCTGCCCAGTCTTCTGCAGTGATGGGATGCTCACATGGTGACAGGCTTTGCCCACCCTCAGAGCTTCTTGTCACCTTTTTAGTGTCTTCCTCATGAAAATGAGCAGACATCAGGGGTCATCAGACATTTGAAGAAAGCCCTCACCTTAAAAAATAGACCAGAACAAACTTGCACCCATTTAACCAGACAGGGTGCTGTTATAAAAAGGACAGCCAGAGAGCAAGAAAGTTTTTGGAAATTCAAAATATAAATTTTTTAAAAATCAATGGATATGAGAGAAAAAATAGAGACTAATATTTAGAAGGTAGAACAAAAAGAGCGGTGGAAAATAGGAAAGAAAAAAAAAAAGAAATTGAGGGTCAATTTGAGGTCTATTACCTGAAAATGGGATTTCTAGAAATAGACTCTCCCAACAAAGAGTCTACCTGGCACATGCCCAGCACAAGTGATGAACCAGAATATTAGATACGCTGTTGTGAAGCATCTAAACTCAAGGGACTTGGGGCTCATGATAGTGTCCTGAGAGAAAAAACTGGATCCACACACGGGAGCAGGAGTCAGCTGGCTTCAGGCTTCTCAACAGACAGTAAGGATAAGGAGGAAAAGCCACCCCCTGGCTCGAGGGAGCCTTGAGCACTGTTCACTGGATCCCTGTGGGAGCCTTTTAATTGGGAGCCCAGAAAAGCACATCCCTTATAGCAACAGTTCAGTGCTGAAAAAAGATTCGAAGTGACTGAGATTAGGTTCTTGGAAAATACCAGATTATGCGAGGTGCCCTGGTTGTTGGAGTAAAGTGAGCCATGAAAGGTGGTCTTTGTTGGTTTTGTGGACATAATTGTGGTTTTCTTGCTTGTTGATGTTTTGTAGGCTCTTCAAAGGAATAAGTTTCCAGGACCTAGCCACACAGAATCTTATTCTTGGCCTCCCATAGCACGTGGCTGTGACGTGGTGGTCATTTCTCATTGTGGAAATGACCCTTTGTTGTATCTTCCACCACTGCTTACGATTTTGCAAACAGGGGGCTGCTACAAGTCATTACCAAGTAGAAACGGAGTAAGTTGAAAACTGTTTTGTTTCACAACAAAATAGATTAAAAATTTAAATTTTACAAGTAACATTTGGTAGCATTTAGGTTGCCTGACTCAATTTGGTTTCCAGTCTCCCAGGACAGAAACTCTTCTGTGGGAAATTATCCTTTCTCTTCTCCCAGTCACCGATTCTCTCACTGAGGCTCACCTTGAGCCTCTAGGTGTGGGCCATTGGCAGAGGCCATGAAGTCCTGACTTCAGAGATGAATATATCGTTTATGAAATTATTTCACTGGCCTTAATTCATCTGATTTGTCACAGCAACCCTATAAGTGGTCAAGCCATGCATTTTTTCCTCCATTTTATAGAGAAAATTAAGCCCGTGAAGAGTTACTGGGATAAATTCTTAACAGCTCACAAGTGGTCAGCTAAGAAAGATGATGGAAAGGAGAGAAACATGGTGTGAGCACGAAAGGAGAGTGGGGGGTGGTGACATCCACCTTGCTGGGTTTTAGCTGTTAGGTGACCTGATATATAAAATCCTCTTGCTCAGATCCTGGCACAAAGGACAGGGTATAAATGATGCTATCACTCATTATAAGGTGAAAAATAGCAGTAATTGGTTGCAGTTCATTTGCTGCTAGTTTATTTTTCTAATTATGCCATGTAGTTTAATGATTTCCCTTTGGAATCTGTGTTAACTAAGTTACGTATTGATTTGACCAAATGAAAGTGATAATGTGTCCCTAAATGAGCTAGTAGCTGACTCCGCTCCAGAACTCTGGCTGGGGCCAGAAAGGGATGTCCCAGTGTCGCCTCTTGTGTCCCCGTGCTCTTGCCCCACCTCTGCGACCATGCTGCTTTCAGCCCGGTGCTGGTTGCTGGCTTTTTGTGGGTCTGCCTGAAGGAAAGAGGACCCATCCTCGCCTGCAGTTCATTGAAAACACAAATGCAGGGGGTGTCTGGCAAGAGCAACTTCAGGAGAGCTTGGGGATTCAGAAGGTGCTAAAGGAAACTCAGACTCCTGAAGAAGAGAGGTTAACTTAAGAGCAGGGCTCCAAAGCCAGGGTGCCTGGGTTCAAATCCTCCTGCTGCCGTGGATTAGCTGTGTAGCCTGGGGCAACTGACTTCACCGCCTTGTGCTTCAGGTCCTCATCTGAGAAATGCAGCAATAATAGAGCCTACCTGTAGGGTTGTTTTAGGGCCTCAGTGAATTAATACTCATGAAATGCTTGGTTGAAGCCCTAGGAAATCTGACTCAACATACCTAAATCCAGTTTAATGGAATTGTATTTGTTTGCTGATCTGTATGATGAAGATGATAGCAAACACTTAGGTAGAGCTTACTCTATAGTAGGGGATGTTCTGGATGCTTCACTTGTTTGATTCCTAACTTTTGTCCACAATTACATGAATTTGTTTGTCTTTGCAGCCTCTCGCAGTCATGGTGTGCCCTGGGTGGAAAAAGGCCCAATTTATTTTTGAATTATTGGGAGACTATAGTTCGTCCTCCAGGCCTCTTCACCCTGTGCTGTTAACAATCGGACTCCACAAAGATGAAGCCAAGAACATGAAGCTTCCAAGGGGGTGTAAGCATCCTTTCCAGGCTGTTTGGCGTTCCCTACAGAAGAGAGCGGAATCCCGCCCAGGCCTGGGAGCCGCAGATGGCAAAGGGCTGGCACGGCGCAGCCAATGGGCAGGGTCTAGCCGTCACCTGTCAATTCTGAGGACTATAGATTAGGAAGGCTTGATCTTGGCTCACATCTGTTTCGCTATTAAAACTACCTGATTTCATTCGTTTTTTTTTTCCCAACTATTTTCTGAGCACTTATTCTTTGTTAGATGCTGGGCACAGTGTCGACAAAATCCCTCCTCCCCTTTCAGGAGCATAAAACATGGTGGGACCACAGATGATCAATCAGATAATTAATGATTATCCTTGGTAGGCTTGCCCTCTTGCCTCACCTCCTTGAGTAAGGAAAAACATCTTTGTGTTCGTTCAATGAGAGGGCATTTCTTCAAAGTATGTGGAATTGTATCAGAGGAGATGTTAGGAAATCTAAATGTTAATTGTATTTTCATTTAAAATGTAGGTGATGTGATTGTTACAACACCACATAGCCTCCTGAGACTTCTTAAATATCAAAGCTTGTTGTTTCTTAGACTTTGTCACCTGATTTTGGATGAGGTGGAAGTATTATTCTTTGAAGCTAATGAACAAGTAAGTATTGTGTCCATTTAGATGTCGTTACTATTCAGCAACATATATATATAGAGAGAGAATTAAGTCATGAGTGCTTTTAGGTTTCAGTAAAAGTGTCTAGTTGGAGGTGAAGTGGGTAATTTTAAAACTTTTCTTTAACTTCTATAATGAAAAGAGAATGTTTCTCTGAAATTTCCTTCACAGTGTTAAAGTTCATTTCTTGGAGGAACAAAAACTCTTTCCCAGGGAGGTTCCTAAAATGTTTTAATTAATATTTTTCTGATTATAAAAGTAATAATTTTCATTTTAGAAAATTTGATAAAGAAGAGCATTAAAAAAACAACAACAACGAACATCCATAATCTTAGACACAAAGATAATCACTCTTACTATTTTAGTTTATTTCCCTTTTTTAAAAATTTCTGTTTGTTTTTGCATATCATTAACAATATCAGGAGCATATTTTAGGTACTGTTCTATAGCTTGTATTTTTTGGTTAACATTGTGAGGAATTTACATATTTGTCACTGGCTGTGTGATATATATATATATATATGCTTTTAAAATTTTATCTTTATTAGAGAAGTTGAGAGTTTATAGAACAATTTATGCATAAAATACAGGCTTCCCATAAATCACCCTATTAACATCTTGCATTGGTATGGAACATTTGTCACAGTTGATGATAGCAAATTTTTATAATTTTTCTATTAAAGTCCATGGTTTAGCTTAGGATTCACTGTGAAATCATACAACATTTGACCCTTTGTGTCTGACTTATTTCACTCAATGTGATGATGTCTTTAAGGTTCATCTGTGTAGTCTCATGTATTAGGACTACATTTCTTTTTACAGCTGAATAATACTCCATTGTATGTATATACTACACTTTATTCATCCATTCATCAGTTGATGGACACTTGGATTGCTTCCGTCTTTTGGGCAATTGTGGATAATACTGCTATGAACATCAGTGTGCAAATTTCTGTACAAGTCCTGCTTTCATTTCTTTTGGTAATATATTCCTAGTAGTGGGATTGCCAGGTCATATGATAATTCTATACTTAGCTTTCCAAGGAACCGCCCAACTGTCTTCCACAGTGGCTGTACCATTTTACACTGCCTCCAACAATGAATAAATGTTCCTATTTCTTTGCAGCCTCTCCAACACTTGTTATTTTCTGTTTGTTTTTTGTTTTTTTTTTAATAGCAGCC
>JAQZBX010095517.1:0-11905 GCA_029593785.1 Cabassous unicinctus
CAAAAATAAACAAAGCAGAATTAGTAAGGCTATGTGTATTGAGCTAATGGGGGATCATTTCTTGGGAATTTCCTCATTGGGTGTAAACTTTGAGGAATGATGATAAATGAAAATTCATTTCAAAATATTAAAGGCAGAGATAGCAAATGAGCAAAAATCTTCATCAAAGGTATTCTCAAAGATAGACTAGCTAGCTTTTCATATCTCGGCCCATCTGCAAATAGCATCCAGTTAAAATCTATTCTTTAAATTATATTTTGTGTTTTTTTTCCTGAGACTTAATTATACACTCAATAAATATTATCATATCATTGTGAGATAATTTTGGGAGATTCAGGATGGATCTAACAAATTTCTCTAATTGAACAGCAGGAAGATAATAATGGGGCAAATATCTGTTGTGATGAGCCAGAGTGCAAAAGGTATTTCCTGAGGGCTGGATGGATCTGAGAGTGTAAGGGCACATGGAGCAAGTGAGGTAACATTAGGGAGTCCTTCACATGGATTATAGAATGGGATTTCACTCCATAATATGTGCTGAGCATTTACTAAAACCATGTAAGGTTATATCAAGCTGTCATCTCCTGAGGACATCTGTAATTATAGTAAGTGAAAATCAAATTACACAAAAACGAACATATCAATGTAAGTTAATCAATGAAGTTAATCATTGGTATATAGATAGCTCAATTTATCTATATATGCTAAATGTTCCATTGGAGGATATAAAATGCTTTATTTAGAAACAATCTAAAATATGCAAACACTACTAGCTAAAAATGAGACCTTTTTTCAACTTAATTTTGGAGAAGTTTTCGATTCACATTTACAGATAATTTATACTTAAAAGTATAAGGCATTTTCACATAACTCCTTACACCCCCCCAACACACAGTGTTTCTCCTATTATTGACATCTAAGATTAGTGTGGTACATTTGTTACAGTTGATGAACCAATATTTAATCATTGCTACTAACTAAAGTCGAGTTTACATTATGGTTTACGCTTAATGTTTTACAGACACATAGTTCTTGATGAATGTTTAATGTCATGTGTCTGATATTGCAGTATTATACAGAAGAATCTCACTGCCCCAAATATGCCCTGTTCCACCCATTTCAAACCTAATAGACAGGATGCAATTTTTTTTAAAAAATCAGAAAACTATAAGTATTGGAGAGAAAACAGAGAAATAAGAATATACATTGACTGTTGATACTAAAGAGAATGGTTCAGCCACTTTGGAAGACTTTTTTGGCAGTTCCTCAGAAATCTAAGAATAAAATTCCTATATGATCCAGCCATTCCAGATCTAGGTGTATAATCAATAGAATTGAAATCAATGGAAAAAAATATATAAGCACACCAGTGTTCATAGCAGCATTATTCACAATTGCCAAAAGTTGGAAGCAACCAAGGTCTTCATCAATAGATGAATGGAAAAACAAAATGTGGTATACACATAAAATGGAACATTATTCAACTGTTAGAAGGAATAAATTTTGACATATTAGATAACATGAATGAATCTTAAGAACCTTTTGTTAAGAGTAATTAGCTAGCAAAAAGGGAAAATATCGCATGATCTCATTGATATGAAATAAGGAAGATGAGCAGACTCATGGAGGTAGATTTTGGAGATAGGTTTCTAGAAGACAGGAGGGGTTCAGAATTGGTGAGCTGATTCTTAATCTGTGCATCATTTATAATTTGTTTGATTATAATAGTTTGGGAATGGATGGAGGTGATGGTGCACATAAATGTGAATATAATTAATAATGCTGAAGTGTGAGCATGTATGTGGTTGAATGTGAAACGTTGGGTCTGTACATGAGGATAGAAGTAAAGTTAGAAGATAAAATGGTCAACCTTAAGGCTAAGTGAATTCTGGTGTGACTGAAGATTGTAGTTAAGAATATAAATATGAGAATGTTCTTAAAGGATCTATTTTAAAGGAACATTTTTAGGAAAGGGTATTAATAGTGGTGTGATATATGGGGGAAAATGCACCTAAAATATACTTCTATGGAATATGAATGCATTCGTATTGTTATAGGTATTTGTTCTCAATAGAAAGAGGCTACAGAGCAGCTAACAAAATATTATACTTCTATTCTGTTGAAGCCCTGCTATTTTCTCAAATAAAATGGCAAAAATATCTGAAATAGATAAGTCATGCTTACATAAAGTAAACAAGCCTATATGCCATGTCCTCGGTCATAATAATTGTATGTATGAATCTTATTCCTGAAAAAATGAAACATAGCTTAATTATAATTAATGACTAATAGTTAACTCCTGAGCTACTCTTTGTTAATCAAATTTAGCTCCTCTCAAAACCAAACTCTGATAATAAACTTACCACTTTACCCCCAATGTGGGACATGACTCCTGCTTTTTTGTCTCCATGGAACTGAGGAATTATTGCTAATCATGGATCAGCAATGCATTTGGATAAAAACCTTGACCAAAAGGGGAAACAGTAATTAAAAAGAGTTTTTATGGCTAAGATATTTCAAAGTGTGTTGAGAGATCATTCTGGAGGTTATGCTTATGCAGGTCCCAGAGAGACTTCACTAACTGCTACAGTAAATAAAGTGTCAGATAAGAGCACTCCTGAGGGCTCTAAGGACATCTGGACAGCAAAGGTAAAACAAACAGCCTCATGAATTCAAGACCCCTTCAGCAGACACAATCTGAGATATATGATAATCTATCTCCCCAATATACCATAGTTATACCCATTTATATTTCCCCTAACCATGATTCTTCTATTCTTTGTATGAGCCTATAATATTCAATGTACCTGTTAAGTACATATCTCATAGACATAAATCTTCAGACTGCTTGAGCGTCAGTTGAGCTCTCAATCCCCACAGAGTAATAGGCAACTCCTACTCTCCAGTTCTTTGTGCTGGTCCTAGACAACCAACAAAATGATGATGAAGGACAGACCCATCCCAAAAAATGGGGAGTGGTTGCAGCTATGGACAAAATATTTCCTTTCATTTATCCTTGGCATCTGAGTCCCTTAAGCCTGGGGCTGTTGTAACAGATGTCTTACTAGGTCCCTAGGAATTCAGGATTGAACAATTGTTGGGGGTGTGTGACCAAGGACCAAAGCACATTAGTTGTTATTGTTTTTGTTATATTGTGTTGATGGAAAAACATGTAATACTGATATAAACATATTGGATACCAGGGGTTCAGAAGGGATAGGGTGATGAATGTGTGGAATGGGGCATATTTGAGATGATGAGATACTTCTTTTTAATACTGCAATGACAGACACATGATATTAAGCATTTGCCAAGGCCTGTGTATCTGTACAGCACAAAGTGTAAACTATAATGTAAACTATACTTTTTGGTTTGTAGCAATGTTTTAATATTGGTTCATCATCTCTAACAGATGTACCACATTAATTTCAGTAGTCAATAATAGGTGTATTACTCAGCCAAAGGAGTCCTGATGCAAAATACCAGAAATCAGTTGGTCTTTATAAAGGGTATTTATTTGGGGAAAAAGTCCACAGTTACAGGCCATAAAGCATAAGTTCCTTCCCTCACCAAAGTCCATTGCCATGTGTTGGAACAAGATAGTTGCTGACTTTTGTCAGTGTTCAGGCTTCTTGGGCTCCTCTCTTCCCAGGGCTGTGTTTCTCTCTGGGCTTAGTAACTCTTTTTCCTCCACAAGGTCAGCTATAGACTCTGAGGCTGTCTAGGCTTTGCTTCTCTCCACAAGGTCAGCTGTAGACTATCAGGCGAATGGCTTGTCTCTATCCCGGGGCTTTCACTCCTTCCTCAAGACCAAGCTCTCTTACTTCCCAGGGCTCCAGCTCAAGACTCCAACATTAAAACTTCTCTCTCTGTCTTTTGCCTTGCCTTTTATATTTGACCCTCCCCTCCTCCCACCAAGGCGTGCAGTTCAATGCCCTACTGACATGGCCTAGTTAACACCCTAATCATAACTTAATCATGCTCAGATTAGCAGACCAGTTTACAAGCATGATCCAATATCTATTTTTGGAATTCATAATTACCTCAAACTGCCAGACTGCAACAATAGGAAAAAGTATTTGTGGGTGTGTGGAAGG
Source organism: Cabassous unicinctus (assembly GCA_029593785.1). Taxonomy (NCBI): domain Eukaryota; kingdom Metazoa; phylum Chordata; class Mammalia; order Cingulata; family Chlamyphoridae; genus Cabassous; species Cabassous unicinctus. The sequence goes on from JAQZBX010095517.1 coordinate 4,098, forward strand.
TTACATGGGAATTCTTATACTTCTAGAGTAATTTTTATGTAAATGTGAATCTAAAACTTCTCTAAGAATAAAGTTTAAAAAATGATTTCCCTAATATTTAAATATACTCTATTATTTCTGACACCCCTGTTTTATTATGTTCCATCAAAATAATTAAAGTAAATTTCTGAATTTCAGCTTTACTTTCCTAAGTATATTGAAAATCCTTCCTATTTTCCCACTGAAGTTCCCTAGAAGGCATGTGATATACCTGTAATACAACTCTGAGTAAAGTACAAAGCCCTATCTCAAATGAAATTGTCAAGCTCATACTCTAGTTTGAGATTGAGTGCAATAGCTTCTAAAATATTGTATACCTGATGAAAATCTTTTCTTCTTACCTCTGTAATGGAACTGGTCACTTAAGTAGAATGCACTGTGAATATGCATTTGAATATGCATGCCAGCTTATTAATCTTTTCACACAGGAAATACCCATGGAGAAAACACAATATTTTTCTTCTGCAACAGAAGAGCAACAAATGAGATTTTTTTTCCCATAAAATTCCAGTGTAAGTTTCCGGAACAACAAACTGCATGATAAAAACTATTGGAGCACTTTGACTCCAAAAAAAATTATCCCTCAGTGGAAAAATAACATGGTATAGAATTGGAAAAGGAATGTAATAATTATTTTCTCGTACATAGCCCTAGGTCTGATATGTACTAGCTATGTGGCTTTAGGTTAATATCTTAAATCCCCTGAAATTCAGATTCCTCTTGCTGAAAATATAATTTTTATAATTCTTCAAATATTCAATGAATATGTATGTAATAAGATAATATGAAAACATAAACTAGGAAAATATTTAAATAATTAATAATATTACTATGGTTCTTATTTTTTAATCTATCACAATACAAAGTGGCATGAGAGATAATTTAAGCTTATTAAGAATCTCCCAGAAAGGATAAATTTATGATAAAAATTATTAACCTGAGAGTTGGGGCAGTAGACATAACTGTAATATTCTATGTGAATGAATATTTAGAGATTTGGTAGAAGTAAATGTCACAGGTTTTGAGTTTTATATGCTCTTCCTTGCCTTGGAATCTCATATACTAATCTATGGACTAGTACCTGGTTATTTAAAGGAGAAATAATTAGAATAACTTTAAAAAAAAATAAATGGATGCCTTGGTCCCACATGGATGCCTTGGTCTTGCATGAAGGAATTATGACAGTGGATAAGTAATGTCGGTCAAAGAATCTGAATAAAAAGAAGTAATAAAGAAATATGATATAGGTAGGTTGCCATTTGGAAATAATTGATCTAATAATTAAGAGCAATACCAAATTGAAGTATAGATTCAATGCAAAACAATTCAAATTTAAGCAAAACTTTTTTGTGTGTGCAGAAATAGATGAGATAATTTTAAAATCTATATGCAAAAACAAAGAATAAGCTAATTAAAAGAATTTTGGGGAAAAAAGTGCAAAGCTAGAAAACTCCCATATCTGACTTTAGATTTTATAAAATGCTAAGATAATCAAGAGAGTATAGTATTATTGAAAATTGAGATATCTTGAATAATGGAACTGAATAGAGAGTTTGGAAATAGTTTCACAAATATATGGTGAAGATTAATGCCACCAAAAAGTTTGGAAGATGCAGGGGTGAATGATTCCATCACATTACTATTCAACATTCTGATTTGGCCTGTGCAGAAAACAGATGGATCTTGGAGGGTGACAGTGTATTATCATAAACTGAACTAGGTGATTACTCTAATTACTGTTACTGTTTCAGATATATAACAGAGCTTGAAAAATTTAAACATTCCCTAGATAAATGATATGAAGCTATTGATTGATTTGGCAAATACTTTTTTTCCCAATATTTGTTGGTTTGCTTTCAGCTGACAAAGCCAGCAAAATGCCTTCACTCTCGTTCCTCAGGTATAGAAAATCTTCACCTTATTTTATAATGTCATCTGCTGATATATTTTTCAAATTTTCTTTCAAAACTCGTAACCTCTCACCATTAAGTAGAAGATACTGGACTTAGTGAGCAAAAGCACAATTGCTCTAGACTTATTGGTAAGACATTTGCATGTCAGTAGATGTGTAATAAATACAACAAAAATTCATGTAGCTTTCATTTTAGTAAAACTTGTAGGTAATCAATGGAGCAGGCAAAGTGATGAAATCTTATTCCTATTGAAGGATAATCTGTTATATCTGCCATGCCATACAACCTGAAAAGCATCAGAATAATTAGTATTCCTGTAAGCAGCTTGGAACCAACATAATTCTCAATTGAATGTACCACTCTGACACATTTATTTAGTAATGAAAAAACCTGCTAGTTTTGAGTGGGGACTGAACTATGAGGAGTCTCTGCAATAATTCTAGACTAACATACAAACTATTTTGCCACTAGGGCCCTACTGATCCAGCATATCCAATGGTGCTTGAAGAGTATGTGGCAATGCTTTTGGAGACTTTGTCAGGGTTCTAAATGAGATCTGGAGGCAAAGCTTGATATCCTTTGCAGATAATTATTCTCTTTTTGAGAAAAATCTTTTAGCCTTTTACTGGACCATAGTGGAGACAGATTACTTACTCATGGGCCACCTAACACTATGAGAACTGAGTTGCTTATCTTGGAATAGCTGACACACTAAGCAATTAAGTTGGGCAGGTGCTGCAGCATTACACCATCAAATGGAAGTGGCTTATAAGAGTTCAAGCTCTATTAGGTCGTGAAGGCACAAGTAAGATACTCAAAAAGTTATTCAAAGGCCCATGGCCTCTATTTTTTCCATCTTACCGTTTCTCACCCAGCCCAGAGCTTTGGCTTCTTAGGGAGGTCCTTATAGAAAGTGAAAACTTAGGCCTTGTTTACAGAGTGTTTTACACAATATAGATACACCACCAAATGGACAGCTGTAGTATTCATCCCTTTCTGGTATATTAATAAAGTAGACTTGTGGAAGCAAATCCTCACACAGTCTAGAACCTAATGCAGAGTACCTGGTAGTTTATATTGCCTGGAAGGAGAAATCACCAGATATGCATTGCTATACAAATTCATGTGCTGTGACCTGTATTCTGGCTGAATTGTCAGGGTTTAAAAGGAGCATGGAATATTGGAGACTAACTGTTCTTGGGGACAGGGGTTTAGATAGGACTTTCTGAATGGGTGAAAACACAGAACATATTTGTGTCCCATGTAAATGCTCACCTGAAGTTTCTTCAGCAGGAAAAGATTTTAAAATCTAGTGGATAGAAAGACCTGTAATGTTAATATCATACAGCCTTCTTCCCAGCCATTGCCCAAAGGGCTCAGTACCAAAGTGTACATGGTGTTTTGGATGCAGGTTATGCACAGTTTCAGTGTCGTGGATTTCCACTTATCAAGGCCAACCTGATCAGAGTCACCGCTGGGTATCCAGTATGCCAGCAGCAGAGACCAACACTAAGACCTGGGTATGTCTCCATTCTCCAACGTGTTCACACCATTACCTGATGTCAGGTTGAGCATATTGGACCACTTTCATCATTGAAGGGGAGGATTTTGTTTTTACTGGAAAATAATCTTACTCTGGATCCTGATTTGCCTCCTTTACACACAATATTATTTCCAAAACTACCTTCTATGTGCCCTTTAGAATGCCTTAACCACCATCGTGGTAGTCCACAAAAATTGCTTCTGTTCAAGAAAATCAGTTTACATCAAAGGAAATGCACATGATGGGTCCGTGTTCATGGGATTAGTTGGCCTTAGCATGTAAGCCATATCCTGAAACAGGTAGAACCATAGATGGCCTTTTGAAGCCTCAATCACAATGTCAACAGCAGAGCAATGCCTTATAGGGATGGATAAATGTTCTTCAAGGATTGTATATCCTCTAAATCAGGTTCTATTCTAAGGTGCTATAATTCTCATAACTGGGATTCACAGACCTAATACTATAGGATGAAAATGGGAGTGGCACCAGCCATTATTTTCCATGTGATCCACTAGCAAAATTACTGGCACTTTCTGAATACATACCAGCGTTCAGTTGGACAAACTTTGTTGTGCATCACAAAAATAATACAACATGTTTTTCATTTTGTCATGATTATGTAGTAGAAACTTAGCTTTGATCCAGGACAGGATTTTCTATTCTTTCACCTGCTGGAATACAGATGGTCAGAATTTGTTTTGACATTGGCCATCTGTCAGTATTGGGACCTGAGACAAGATGTGGATGTGTGATATATTTTGACCGAATATTGCTAGCTCTATGAGGCTGGTATAAATCCAAATCTTCCCATCCTTGAGGAAAAATTCCCACTCTTTATGTACTTTTATTTCAATGCAATGTTGAAACTGTCTGTTTAAATGGTATAACTTCATCCAATATGAATTGGGCTTTCCTGGACACTTTGGGGAATGTTTGACCTTAACAAAATTGTTCCTTTGGGAGTCACCTCAGCACATAAAGGGAACAGGATTTCTCAGAACCAATGAGCAGCATTTTTTTATTGGTATGCAAAGGCCACCAAATGATTCTGAATCAAAACTTGCTTCACTTAGGATTAATTTGACCCAAACTAATGAGAAATTTGACAAACAAGCTATGACTAGAGTTATTACCCAGTAATACATCCCCCTTCTTGTCCTGCAGATTGAAAAACTGAAGTGATATATAGTCATATCTACAACAATTTTTGGACTTCAATACACCAGACTCATCAATAGATAGAACATTTAGAGAATCAATGAAAAAACAAAGGACTAGAAAAATTTTATAAGTGAACTAGGCCTAACAGACATATATAGAACATTGCTCCCCTGAACAGCAGGATATATATTATTCTCAATTATGCATGGATCATTATCCAGGAAAGACCACATATTGGGTGACAAACCAAGTATCAATAAATCAAGAAATATTGGAATTATATATAGTATAATCTCTGACCATAAAGGAATGAGGCTGACAATCAAAAACATTTGGAGAAATGGAAAATTCACAAATATGTGGTAGTTTAAAAACACACTCAAACCATCATTGGGTCAAAGAAGTAATTGCAAGGAAAATTAGTAATTTTCTCAAGATGAATGAAAATAAGAACACAACATATCAAAACATATGGGATGGAACAAAGGTAGTGATGAGAGGGAAATTTATAGTCCTCAATGCTTACAGTAAAAGGGGTGAAAAAGCTAATTAAAGACCTAAAAGTGCCAGCAGCTGCTATTCCTCGAGTAAGCCTCCTTCTAGCGCCGGCTCTCCTAGTCCTCTGAGTGTAAGTGGACTTAACACTCCATTTTAATGCCGTATATTTGGCTCTATCAAGAAGTAAGATACAACCCTATGATGTCTACATTTAACAGATGAGGTGGGAAGATAGTGGATTAGGGAGCTCAAGGACTAAGACTTTCCAGCAAAACAACATTTAAACAGGTATGAACTGTTAGAAACAACTCGTTTTAAACTCCAGAAGTAAGAAGTACACTGTTCAACATCCAGAGAAGAGCAGAAGGAAGTGGCTGATAAGTTACAGTAAAGAACAGGAGATTGCTCGATTGCTTTCTCCATGTGGTGACTACTGATGCCCATCCTTCTCTCTCACGGTAGGCCGCAGTGCAGTCCAGCCGCTGGCTAGCTCACTGGTGTGAGAAAGGGACATAAAACTCTTCTTCCCCAAGACAAGATATGGCCATGGTGGATCAATGCTCTCAGCATTTGATTTGCGATATTGGATCTATTGGAGCTTGTCTTTGAAGGGCAGCCATTCTTTCAACCTGACCTGCCAAAGTTGGCAGCTGACATTTTTTCAAACTGGCCCAGAGATGGGCAGAAATGATGTAGACTTAAGGACCCTGAGCTTCTTCTTGGCTTTTGGGGGTAGTTAGTTGAAGGGCTGCATTGTTTGTTTAGGTCAGGGAAGCTCAGCTTTAGGAGTCATCAGAGAAGCTCTTGGCACGCTTCTTGATCCCCTTCCCAGGTATCTTTAGAGCTAGTCTGAATCCCATTCATGGATCCTGGTTCCTCATTAGGCAGGTTAAGATTGGCATCTCCCTGAATTAACCCTCTGGACAAAAGCAGATTGAGGCAATAAAATGCTAGTAACAAACCATAGAAGTGAACTGTCTGGGTTAAAGGCCTGTAGGCACCAAACACTCAGGAGAGGGAAATCTGGCTCCTGAATATAAAGGGGGCAACCCAAATCCTGTAAATAGGGAAATTCAAAAACAATCAACAAACAAAAGCCCAGGAAAAGAAACAGCCACCCTCCCCAAACAGGAAAAACCCTGCACACTGCATTCCCCTCGGACAAACCTTCCTGATGGAAAGGCTGAAGCTCAAGAAAATCTGTCTTATAATCACCTGTTTATAGAACTAAGAAAGAGATATGGCAGGAAGCAAATCACAGAGGTAACGTTTTAAAATGTTAAAACGTACAATGTGCAATAAAAGAGTACAAGAAAAAGAAACAAGAAATAAAGACCCATGCAATGGAAAAGGATAAAAATCCAGAAAACACAAACGAAGATGAGAATATGGACCTATCATACAAATCCGTTTAAAAACACGGTCTCAAAATGCTGAAGAAGATTTAAAAAATACAGAGAAAGAACTAAAGAATATTAGGGAAATGACAAGTGAGCTATATAAGTGACTTAGTAAAGAGATAAAAAATTTAAGAAGGAACAACACACAACTACTGCAGTTGAATACCGTTATAACTTAAATGAAAAAATGCCCAGGGGTGTTACAAGAGCAGATTGGAGCTGACAGAAAATGAAATCAGTGAACTTGAAGACAAGACACTTGAAATGAGTCAGGCTGAGCTTCACAATGAAAAAAAGAGTACAACATATGAAACTCAATGTAATATGCTACATTAACACAATAAAGAAAAGTAATCACAAGATCGTTTCAATTGATGCAAAAAAGGCATTTGACAAAATCCTGCACCCCTTGATAAAAACACAGAAGACTAGGAGTAAAAGGAAACTTCCTCAACATGATAAAGTGTGTATATAAGCAAAAACCACAGCTAACATTCTACTTAATTGTGAAAGACTGAAGCTTTTCTTCTAAGATCAGAAACAAGAAAAAAAATGCCTATTGTAAACACTGTTGTTGAACATTGTATGCAAAGTTCTTGCAAAAGCAATTAGATTGTATATATAAGAGAATAAATTTTTTTTTAAAAAATCTATGGAACTACATTACACAGTGAAGCATAAGATAAATCATGAAATTTATTTAATAGCATAATTTTAAAAATATGACATTAGCAATTGTAATGAATGCTCCACAACAATAAACATTTTTGGTGGTGAGGTGGTGTATGGGAATACTGTATAGAATGCATGATTGTTCTGTAAATCCACAACTTCTCCAATGAAGGAAAACATTAAAAAATCTGAATGGTAAAGGATGTAAAAATGATTCATGTAAATATAAGCATATAAATAAACCTGTGTAAAGTAGGACTATTAGAAAAAATATATCATTGTATTCCAGAAATATGAAGGATGGTATAAAATAACATTAGAGGCACTTTTTCATAAAATTATAAAATTCCTAAACAGAGCTTTAAAACATTTAAAAAATGGAGATCATTAAAAAGAGGAATAGAATTTTATTAATAAATGACTTTGATTAATTGTCAGAGATAAAGTTCTAATTTTGTTAAAATATAGGACAAATAAGTCATTTTTCCTTTGTTTCTTACTCCTGATCTTCTGTGAATTTTTGTTTTTTTTTTTACTATTAGAGGTATTATATTAGAATGCCAACAATAAAGATTCAGGAAA
>JAQZBX010095518.1:0-11908 GCA_029593785.1 Cabassous unicinctus
ACTTAAGCCCATTATAAAGTAGATTTCCTTAAATCTCTAATGTGAGGTAAAAACTACTGCTTTAAAGATAGTTTAGGATCTTAATAACCTTTTAGATAGTAAACGTTAAAATGTAACCATGGGTTAGTGTAGCAATTAGGTATGCTAATTTACCACAAGTCTGGTTTATCTAACCTTGGCATCAGAACAGGAATTTCTAGGCCACAAGTTAATGTTCTATAAAAGTTAACATCCTAATGCTTACCTAAAGTCTATATTGTGCCTGCAATCTTGCTTAGCTATAGAAAGAATGCTTACGTAAACTTTACATAACTACAGAAGGAATGCTTACAAGCCTGCCCAAAGAATAGTATATAAAAACTGAGCTATCCTACAATAAGAAGAATATATACTTTGATTCTCACTCAACTTGGTGTGCGACTCATCATTTCTCGCCGACTCCCTTAACCACCTTCAGTCTGCTCCCTCATGCCTCGGCTGGACCGCGGCACTATTGTGCTGTATCAGTGGGTGGAAACCCACATAATGAACAGGAAGGAATTGGACATCTAACCTCGGGATGACCAATTTCTTCACAAATAAAGAGGAGGGAGTCTCTCAAGAGCATGGATGGTTCCTAATAGGGAAGTACAAACCAGTGTGTCAAGACCTCAGTGTTGTTGCATGTAACTATGAATCTTGTCATCCAAGGAGTGAAGCCAGGGTGTCTTCATGGGCCCTTAGAGAAGGGGGAGGAGGTAAAAGAATAGTTGTAACAGGGGTCATTAAGTGGGCAGTTTAAGTGTTCTACATGATCTTAGAAAGATGGACAGAAGTCATGTTAAATATCATCAAAATTTATAAAATTGTGTAATCTAAAATGTAAATCATAATGTAAACCTTTGACCATGTTTAGTAGCTATGTTTCATTATCTGTATATCAGTTATAATAAAGGTACTAACCACATATAAAATGGTATTAATATGTGAAGGAGGAAAAGGGGAGGATGGTGGGTGTATGAGAGTCCCATGAATTCTGTATGTGACTTTACTGTGATATAAAACTTCTTTGAAAACAAAATGAAAAATAGTAAGACATTGGGGAATAAATGGAAGAAAGTGCCACTTTACAGTCAGGACACCAAATATTACAGTGAGGAAAGGCAAAATGTCAAAAATTTTTAAAAAACATTTTTCATTTTATTTTAATATTGCAATCATTTAATTTTATTTTATTTTTAGTTTTTTAAAATTTTTATATATTTTATTTCATATATTTAGACATTATTATTTCATTTTCCTATTAATTGTTAACAATGTATTTGGTTATTTTATTGGTTTCATTTATGAAGAAGCTTTGTATCACAGAAGGGTTAAAACCGGGGCAGGGGAGGATCATTGGTGTAGTGTGTCAGTGATAGGGGATACTTGGGAGGAAATTCACCTGAGCATACATATAAGGTATGTTCAAATGTTCATGGGGCATTGTCATAGTGGGTAGAGACTCACACAATAACTGAAAGAATATTGAACTCCCATTCCAAGGGAACAGAGAGAGTCTGCAGCTGCAAGCAAGAGAGACCCATCCATCTCCCCCATGGGATATAAGCTCCCTGTCAATTAGAGGTGGAGTGGACATCACCTTCCCAGAATCCTCAAGATTGGGGAAGAACTGTGGACTGGAATGGACCTACTGATATTCCACTATAGACATACTGTGATTCTAGAAAAGGAGGAAATGACAATATTAATGTTGAGCCAGTAGCCACTGGGGGCTCTGGGGGCAGGGAGAGGGGAAAACAGTTGTAATACAGGGGCTTTTTCAGGACTTGGGACTCATCCTGAATGACATTGCAATTACAGATACAGGCCATTCTATATCATCACATAACATGTAGAACTCTGTGGGAGAGAGTGTAGACTACAGTGTGAACTGTAGTCCATGCTTAATGGCAAGGTCCCAGGATGCATTTATCAATTGCATTGAATGTGCCACACTAATGAAGGATGTTTATGTGGGAGGGTGTGGGAGGTGTGTGTGGGGGGCATATGGGAATCCCTATATTTTTGTGTAATATTTATGTAATCTAAGTATCTTTTAAAAATGAAAAAAAAATATTTAAAAAAGTATTCAACCTTCCTACAATCATCAGAAGGTAAATGATAGATAGAATAGAATGGTGGCACCATCTATGAATGTCAAGCAAAGTAAAGTCAAAGAGATCTCCATCAAGACTTTTCATGATTAACCCATCCAGTTCCAAGGACAAAGTAGTATTTTGAGCATTTACATCTAGCACAGGAGAAGCAGAGCCCAGTCCATAGTAATTGTCTGTTCCTGCAAGGATACACTTCTTGACTCCAGAGTTTACTGGTATCACTTTTATTTGTCAGCAATGTGTGAAATCTTCCCCCAGGGAGTCTGCCCCATAGCCATCTTCAGTTTCTATCTTGTTAGTAGATAGAACAGTTCTTCTTGGCACTGTGTGCTTCAGAAGGTGCAAGAGAATTATGTCTAAACTCAGCCCATCTCTGCATGCTGTAAGCCTCAATGTCCATTCATTTCATGGGCCCAGGTAACACTTGAAGTGAGCACACAGGATATCTACTCATGGGTTTCAATCAGCTTCCTATCCTATAAGAAGTTTTTCTGATGGGCATTGATGTATCTCATTTTAATGAATGCCTAAAATTCCCATGGTGATTCCCATAGAGCTATGTCCCATATGGGCATGTTTAAAGTTATACGATATTAGGTATGATTATAGCAATACAAAAACATTTGGAAGTCTGAAAAGCAGAAATCCTTATTACATATAGCTCTACACAAGGGAAGGCTGCCTCAGAGGACACACAGGGAAGCTAAGGAGAGGATAACCACAAACTGGAGCCATGGGAGGCAGCTAAGTATAGCAGGCAAGTTAGGGTTATCCAGGATTTAAGGGCTCTCTATATTGGCTAATATTAATAAATCTTTGGGCTCTGGGACACAGGGGCTATACTTAGTTATTTGGTAGCTTGTCCTGAGGTGATTAGGGTGGGTGCATAGAGGTGTCAGTGTATGAAAGCCTGATAAGAAAGGTTGTGGTGCTTGGCCTTACTTAGCTGCTCAAGAGGAAGAACTGGCAGGCCTCTTTCCAGGGCCTCAAACCGGAGTCAAACAGCATTTCAAAGAAACTATGTTACAAGTAAACCCTGATTCTTTACCTCAGTTTTGAGCTTGATTACTTGGGATATTTGAGTGGCCTAAATAGCAGACTTCCAAAAAGTAGGTTATAAATGGATCTAAATGGCATAGAAGATATTTTATTGTAATAGTCAAAGGAAGAAACCAAGTTGAAACATGAGAAGTCCCCGAAGACTGACTTGTAGAAGGAATCCCCAGTTGTTTTTTATTCACAGTTGAGGAGTAAAAAATCAGGTATGGCAGGGGTACCTATTAATATTTTGGTTGAATTATGGAGTGTACTAAAGGTATGGTTTATGCTTGCTACGGTGATGATTTCATGGTGCAGGCTTATAGTTAGATTGGCCTCTTGTCCAAAGCTATTAATCCACATACAATAAGTATTAACATTACAAAAACCTCTTTGATTATCTCATACTTAATCGAGAGTGAATCTATTTTAAAAAGTCATTTTTGCAAGGGTTATCTGTCCTTGATTAAGCAGACCTAGTATTTGTTCTCTTTTGGAAATATGACATATGAGAGCTGTAGAATCCCTAATTAGATGTCAGTGATTTGTAATAGCTGGGTTAGAGCAATGGCCCCTGCAGCCATTCCAGCAACTCTTAAATGGATTGCAAAGACCAGTATTATAGGTATGACCATGGAATCTTAATAGTGTTTGGATGGGTCAGGGAAGAATGAGTCACCTTTACATAACTGGCAAGGCCAAAGGAAGCCAGAATACCTGTTGGTAACAGGGGTAGTGGAAGAGCAAAGAAGTACAGATTAGCTCCCTTGTTTTTTGGACTACAATTACATTTCTAGGGCACTATCTTTAGATTGGAAAATTGTACTTCACCTTAGGTAACAGAATTATTAAAGAAGAGAACTGGGGAAGACAGTGACTTCTGTTGGGCATAGAGTGAGGGTGTGGTGTTGTCCATTAGGTCACTCATAGATGCTACATTTGGAAGAAACTTGTGAACAATCACCAGTGGCCATGAGGGGCAGGCAACGCAGAGACAGGGGAAGTGGTAGTTTGGAAGAGGTTTTAATTTCCCAATATTTTCCATCTCTGTGCAAGATATGAGCTGGATAAAGGTTTGGAAGTGGGCAATTAAAAATCCAGCAGTTATTGTTAGTCAATACATGAGAGGCTAGTGCAGTTAATGTAGGTATAGATTGAACATCTGTGTGAATATCCAAGGGGCAGGGCTATTGGGTTTCACTTAATTTGCCATGTAATATTTTGGAAGTCTAGAGAGGCAAGCATTGTTATGGTAGGGGAGACTGAGGAAAGAATATGGGTGACGAATAATGACAAAGGGGGCAGGAAAGTGATTGGAGGGGAACAAATAACATATTAGGATGCCAGCAGAATTCTCCTGTTTTACCTAAGAGAAAACATAAAATGGGAACTTCAGTAAGGCCATCCTTTACTTGAGAGGTGATATTAGTGGGAACCATAATCTTGGAGGCACTGCAGTTATTGGGCTGGGTCCCACAAGCAGTTAACATGGTAAAAAAAATTAGGATTACAATCATGAAGGGCATAAATTAAATTACAATTTTACAAGTATCACCAAGGAAATCTAGTCACAGGGCAAGCAAACTGCACTGTCTAGAAAATTGCTCACTCTTGTGGGTCTCTTGTTTTAAAACAGGACTTGACACTGTGATTACTCCCTGAAAAATTGAGGGTGTCTGGGGTCTTTCATGGGTGGTGAGAGTTTCCCAGCTCAGGTGTAGTTGGGACTCCTGACAATTGTTTAGGGTGCAGGGGTGAGTGATCTCCAACTGTGAACTCTTGGGCTGGGGAACTGTTGTTTGAGGTGATGTCATTTTTAGTAGTGAGCTCCTGAGCTGGGTTGATGTCATCTGGGATGTGAGGCAGGGGTATCCTTCTCAGATGAAGAACCTCTTGGATTGAAGAAGGTCATGTTTTTGGAGCTCTATAGCATTAAAATGAGGCTGAGCTGCATGTAGAATTTGAGGGCAACACTAGGTCAGAGACTGACTTGGAAATATCCTTTAAATCAAGGGGCTTTGTGGGTACACTGCTAGCAAGGATGATACTTCTGTAATTTGACCAAAGTGCCAGGACCTTATTAGCATAATTAAAGCCCATTTCATGGTAGCTGAATCTAAAAGCTCCCAAAAGTCCAAGGTTTTGCTCAGATAGGTGATGATAGGGATTCTGTTCCAAATAGGTTTTAAATCATATGGCCTGATTTGGGTTCATGTTACTAATAAAACATGAGATTGAGTAATTAAATATTTGTAACTGAGTTGGGAGCTCCAGCATTCGTCTGTAGTGAGCTCCTCCAATTTATCCAATTACTATGGATCATTTGCCTCAGTTGTTGGTTCAGTTGATGATAAACAATTCAGCTAGATCTTTGGCTGCAGGGCTTGTATTAGCCAAATTTGATCACTTGTGGGCCTCAGTATCTGCCATGCTTGGTTGAAAGAAAAGCTTATTTGGTGGGTTTTATCCTCTGGATTGTAAAACAATGAAAGCAACTGTACCAATAACAACAAAACCAAGATTCAACAGAATGGTGTGCACCTGCACCCAACAGAATTTTCTTGTTTTATGCTCTTCCTCCCAATCCTAGCATGAATTTTTACCAAGGAGAGTTTCTCTTGTTTAATCACTGTGGGATAGGGGTTGTGCTCCATCATTATTTTCTAATGTGATTACCATTTACCAAATGGAGTTGCTTATTTTCATTCTTGGTGTTACACACCTCAAAGCAAATGGCCATGGAGAAATAATTTCAATTCATTAAGGGAAATTGGTGGGGGAAGATTAATCATCCATCCCTTACATCCTGAAAAAGGTGGAGCATTTCTAGGAGGTGGAAATTTAGGTTTAAATGGGTCCCATAACAAATGGTCTCATAATAGATGCTGGGACAGTATGATAATTTGTCATTAATGGGACCCAGGAGAGTATCTGCCCTCAATCTAGCTTCCAATCCTTATGAGTAGGGAGAAGAATAGAAAATCCATTTTCTTGAGGAGAGATATTATTGAAGGATCTCATATGTACAGAATCCTCATAAACATGATGATGAGTCATGCTCCCTCAATTTTTTGAAATACATTTTAATCTATTTTTAAAAGATACTTAGATTACATAAAATGTTACATAAAAAATGTACAGGATTCCCATTTGCCCCACTCTCCATACCTCCCACTTTTCCCCACATTAACAATTTCTTTCATTTGCATGGTACATTCATTTTAATTGATGAACACATTTTGGAGCATTGCCACTAAATATAGATTATAGTTTACATTGTAGTTTAAAGTCTTTCCCACTCATTTCTGTAGGTTATGGCAAGATATATAATGACCTGTATCTGTCATTGCAATGTCACCCAGGTCAATTCCAAGTACTGAAAATTCTCCCATGTTGCACCTCTTTTTCCCTCTCCCTGACTACAGCACCTTCAGTGGCCACTGTCTCCACATCAGTGATATAATTTCTTCCATTACTAGAATCACAATAAGTGTATAGTAGAGTAACAGTAAATCTACTCTAGTCCATATTTTATTCCCAAATCCTGAGGATTCTGGGATGGTGATACCCACTCCAACTGTAATTGAGAGGGGGCTTTGATCCCTTATGGCTGATGGATGGGACTCTCTTGCTTGCTGTTGTAGAGTCTCTTGGTCCCTTGGTGTGGTGGTTGTCCATACTCACCTCCTTTTTCATTGTCCTGGATGAGTCCAATGAACAGGAGAGTAGGTGTAGCAACTCCATGAGGCTCCGGGTCCAGCTGGCACATGGACAGCCCAGAGATTAAAGTCTCTTGGATGTACATCTCCCAACTCCAGCACCAACAATAGGTTCAAATAAAATGGACAGAAGAGGCATGTGTAGAGAAGTCATATCTGTGTCAAAGTCTGTCACACTTGGGAGCACAAACTACAAAGTAGGAACCACTGGTAAGGCATCAAATTCTGGAGCTACCTGCCATGATATTATCTGGGTATCTCCAGAGCCTTCTGATGTCCCACTACTTGGGGTACTATCTACTTTGGCCATCTATGAGATCCTGCTGAGATGTGCATAAGCATTACCTCTCTGATGACCTACCAACTCACTTTGAAGTCTCTTAACCATATTTACCCATTTGTCTTTACCTTTCCCCCCTATTATTCAAGGTCTTTTTCCAGTTGTATCACCAGCTGGTGCTTGGTAGTAATCCCTTGGTGCCATGAAGGCTCATCCCCAGGAGTCATGTCCCTCACTGGGGGGAAGGTAATGCATTTATATGCCGAGTTTGGCTTAGATAA
This sequence comes from Cabassous unicinctus, assembly GCA_029593785.1. Lineage (NCBI taxonomy): Eukaryota > Metazoa > Chordata > Mammalia > Cingulata > Chlamyphoridae > Cabassous > Cabassous unicinctus. The sequence goes on from JAQZBX010095518.1 coordinate 7,457, forward strand.
AAGCCACATTTGAGCAACAAGGAGGCTATCAGGAGGTAACTCTTAGTCACCCTACAACACTAGGCTAAGTTGCAAATTCAAGAGCAAAAGACTCATAAGCATAGTCATCAATATCAATGGCCCATCAATTGACCATCTTTTTTACACTATTCATTGCCCCTGTACTTGGGGGATTGTTGCTGTTCCAAAAGAGAATGTGTCAGAACTCCCCAGGATGGGAATTAAATAATCATTTGGTTGTTGTGTGATTCTCTACACACTGTGGCAATGCCCCATGAACATTTGAACATCTTTATATTCCTTACATATATGTCTATGTGAACTTCCTCCCAAGTATCCCCCAACATTGACACCCCACCTCATTGATCTTCCCCTGCCATAGTTGTAACCCTTCTGTGACCCAACACTCCTTCAAAAATTATCATGCTCCCTTTAAATACAGAAAAGGACAAGGAGAAGTCTTGTAAAAACTAGTATGTCATATAAATCTTCCAAAAGGACTGGAATTAAGAGAAATTAGAACTTAGGCAAAAGTGAAACCTAAGCAACAAGAATTAATGTTAGGGGGTGATGCAACCAACAAAGTAAGAAGACATCACCTGAAAAATTTCCACAGATATTCAGCAAATTTAAGGACACATTTAACTTGCTTAGAATCTCTGGTAGAGATTGAAGAAAGACTCCACAAATGCTGGATTGAAGATAGAGAAAAATATCAAGTAAGGATCTTCCATCCAGGACCACCTGGCCCTCTTCCCCTTCCTCTCACTGGGTCCCAGGCAAATCTTGGAAGTTCTCCAGATGCAGCAAGCAGCCCAGGTCCTCTCACAAGGGAAAGAGACTATAGACTAGGAAGGCACAGCAGTGAGTTAGAACCCCATGTATATCCAGGCACAAAGAGTGAAGTCCCCAGAGATTCGGGGCAAAACAGGAGCTGCTGAGGAGTGCAGTAAACAAAAGAGCTCCTGGTTGGGGACAGAATGGTGGTGATCAAGTGCTGTACTCACTTAAACCTGTTGATGTTCAGGAACTGGGCTCATGAAAATGGTGCCATGGATGAGAAAAGATGAGACAGAGACAAGAGATAGCTGTGGTCAGTGGACCCTCCATCCAAAAGGAGGAGTGTGCTGCTGCATATAACATCATGGCTTTTATTTAGCTTTAGGACAAAGAAAATATGTGTGCACTTGTGCAAGGGTAATAGTTATGTGATGGTTTAAGCTTTACTAAAGTCAGCAAGATTTTAGGGTTAATAGTTCAGTTCTCTTTACATTCCTGCACATAACACACCTTGTTAATCATTGTCTGACATATACCAGACACTCTCTTTGAAGCACAGAATGTTTCTCCACAGGCTCCTACCAGATCTTATCTCAGTGTCTTGAGACTAGAGATGCCTGTCTCCTACATACCAAGAGAGCCTGCTTTCTGTCAGTTGTCATGGTCTTTAATTGAACTCCATCATTTCCCTCTTTTTTATTAATTATGTCAGTGAAGACTATAGGAACCATTATATAAGATGATACAAGGTGACCTCCTGTCACACTTGTCTTCTTCCATAGGCTCTTGTGACTGTGCCTGTCTTAGGTTGCTCTCCTCTGAGAATCTTTCCCATCATTGACTACCAGTCAAGCTTTTGAGCTCTTACATAGAAGGCAATTTCATTTATTTTTTATACTTCTTCAGGTTCCTTATGTGTATATTTTTATGCAGATAATTAGTAGTAAAATCAAGGGGTTATTAGTATACTACTTTCTACTACAAATAATGTAAAATTAGTTTTCCATGGCTAAATTTCTTAACATAAATGCATTATCTGATCTAATTCTTCATTTTTTCTATGAATATATGTCATTACTCTACCCTTGAAAATACAAAAATACATATAACAATAATTCCTAATGCAATCCAAAATGATATTTGAATTGTTTTTTGTTTCCACCAGTGAAATGGATTGACAGTATTTAAATTTTCAGACAATTCATTCAAAAATCCTGCACCAGGGGTTTCTATCAATTCATTATGAGTCATGCTCAATGCTTTCTTTTGGAGTTCTAAAATATCTAAAGAAATATTATGCTTATATCCAATCAAATGATTTTTTACTTCTTCCCAATCATGCTCACAGTTATTATAAGGCAAAGGAGTAATAAAAAAGGAGCTTCCCTTCCAATCACATTTAAGACCTCTTAACAAGTTTAAATTATAGATTTGATTACCCAGTGTATAATAGTTGTTTCAAGATCATTCATACAATTATTCAGTTCCATATCAATGTGATCCTGGCTATGCCACATCTCACTTGCATTTTTATGCCAGTCCTTAACATATTGTTGTGTCTGGACTCCTTGATGTAGGGCTGTGTCAGCAATGCTGCAGTCCCAAAATGCCAATCAGTCCCAAAATTCCTGCTATTAAAAGTTCAATCAGTCTTTTAGTTATTTTTAAATAATGGTCAAGGAAATTCCACAGAAACTGGGATTCTGGAGACTGCTACCAATATCTGGTCATCTGAACTGGTAACCATAGTCCCTTTTTTCTTCTTGCTATAAAAAGAGTTTGATTTTCCTGCAAATATGAATTCTTAAGACATGCAACTAAAGAGCAATTGGAGCAGCTTTCATTCCTTTCACCAAAAGTTTCTTTTCCAATGATAAAAACTATAGGATCTAATACACATACTGTAAGAAATTGAGTTGATTTTCTTTTCTTTTTAAACTGGTAATATTAGTTTTATTGTCTTGCCATTCAAAAATTGGGTCAGTTCCCCAAAATAATATCCACAAATAATTTTGGGTTTTGTTAAGTTTAGTGTCCCATGGTTGTGGGATAAATCTTCCTTGATTTTTGCAATTTATTGAGCTGTTAGTAAATGCTGTATTACCAAAATTCCAGAAATAAGGATTACTGTCATTAGTGGTTATGGTTGAATTGTTAAGGAACCAAGATATGGTTGTGTTTTTAACAGTCTTCAGCATTCCTATAAGGGCCAGATCCTTTACAATTCCATAGGAATCATTAAAGAACACAACCTCTGTAAAACCATGACATACATGCCATTTGTCATTTAGTAGTCTGTTTTGAGAGGGACATGTGAGATTTACCATACTTTTTTTATTTATATGGTAAAAAAAGGAAAATGAAAATATAAATTCAAGGTTGATTTTTCTCTGTTGAAACTGCACTGTGATATTGAGGTTGCATGCATGCAGGACCATGTCCAATACAAAGAGGGTGGTCTATAAAAGGTAAAGTTAAATTTTCTATAAATTCCCCTTCTTCTTTTGGCTTTAAGGGTAGCTGTAAGTCTACAGGTCTTGGAAAATGGTAAGATTGATTAAGATAAATTGCTTAAGACTCATCGGCCCAGGGTAACACCTCTAAAAGAGGTGGACTGGTAATGTATGCCCAATAAGTGTAATTATGATATGGTATCTCACCTTGCCCTAATACTTTACCTATAATTAATCCTATGTAACACCACCATGTCCATAGTGTAAGTTTCAGCAGCATCAAGAATAGACTTGATTGTTCTGGAGGGGATCCACTGCTGTTCTCCTGTTTCTGTAATGATAAGAGCAAAACCTCAGTCCCAAATTTTTACCTCTCCTTTTTCCCATTTATTGGTTGTTTCATTTTTCCTATATATTGGTTGTCTGCATTTTTCATTTTCATTCTTTTTATTAACCTCCCATTGTCTTTCTGCTGCTGTGGTATTAGAAATTTGTTGTCTATTAAGAAAATTTAAGGTACGCAATGCTTTAGATAGTTTGCCTTTAGTAGATTCTCCTCCATCTTCCCCTTTTTGTTTTTGCAACATTAATTTTAATAAGTGATTGCTCTTTTCTACTTTTGCTTGACCCTTGGGGTTATTTGTATGGGTAAGAGAATGTTGGAGATGTTTATAGAGTTGTGTTAAAAGTGTTTTTGAGGGTCCTGTAATGAGGGTAAATACATACTTGTGGGAAGGCAGAATGAGTAAGGCATAAAGTCTTAAATACATAATATTGACACATGGTGGGTGTATTGAACATTTCTTGAGACAGGACCTTTTATTGACATTTAGTTAATGTATTTTTGTTAATAATCAAAAGAATATAAAATAAGTGAAGGATTGTTTATAAACAGGGCTTTAACTGTTATATTCCAATTTTTATAATATGTATACATATATTCACATGCTTACCAAACCAGGGGATACACTGGTATACTTGGCTTATTGTTGGCTAGAGTCCTGGATAGATACTAGACAAATTTTAACATGTATATTTATTCTAATAAACTTATACTGACATTTAGAGTGAGAAACATGAATATCAATTAAAAGATTAAGTTAATATTGAACAAAGTCACAGAAAGATGAATAGAGCAGTTATATATATATATACACACATATATATATGTATATATATATATATACACACACATATATATATGTGTATATATATATAT
>JAQZBX010095519.1:0-12642 GCA_029593785.1 Cabassous unicinctus
CTTAGGAATTTTCATCAGTGTTACCTTGTTTAAAAATCTCCATTACACTTTCTCTGTGATTTGGTCTTATGATTGGTGTTTAGTTAGTTTTTGTAAGAAACTGCAAATACTAGCTAAATTTTTCTCAAAGTGGTTGTATCATTTTACATTCCCACCAGAATTATTTGAAGTTTCCAGTTCCTTCAGATCCGGGACTGCACTTGGTATGTTCAGTCTTCTTAAATTTTAACCATTTGAGTTGATGTGCTGTGATTTCAATTTGCATTCAATTTGCATTTTCTGAAAGACTAATGGTTTTGTGAATCTTTTTAGGTGCTTATTTGACATCAATACTCTGCCTTTTTTGTTAGAGTGTTTGAATATTTTACCTATTATATTGTTATTTTTGAGCTCTGTGAGCTCTTACCATATTTTAGATACAAGTCATTTAACGTATATAATTTTCAAAACTTATCCCTGAATCTGTGGCTTATTTTCTAATTCTCTTAATTGTATCTTTTGAGTAACTGAAGTTCTTCATTTTGATGAAGTCCTATTTTATTTATTTAGAAACTGTGGTTTTGATGCCATAGCAAAGAAATCTTTGCTTAAGTAAAAAAACTGAAGATTTTTCATAAGTTTTCTTATGGAACTTTTAGAGCTTACATTTCACATTCCAGTCTTTTATCCATATGTGATTATTTGAACATGATTAATTAGAAAGCCCATACTTTCTCCACTGAATTGTCATGGCATATCTGTCAAAAATCTATTAACCATATGTATGAGATTACTTCTGGTCTCCATAGTTTGTTTCATGAATAGACTTGGGTATTTATTTGCCAAAGCCACATAGTCTTGAGTACTAGAGCTTTAAATCATGTCTTGGTATCTGGTGGTTTAGGTATTCTAAATCCTTTCATTTACTTCAAAGTGTTTTTGGCTGTTTTAAGTTATTTTCATTTCCATATGAATTATATATATATATATATATAAGGGTGCTCCTTAGTTTCAGAAAAACCTGCTGAGATCTTACTTGGGATTGTATTGAATCGAGAATTCAATTTGGGTAGAACTGGGACCTTACAAATACTATGTTTTGGGGTCCATTTACACAGTATACCTCTCCATTTATATACTTTTCCTTTCTTTTAGAAAGGTTTTTTAAAATAACTGATCAGAGTACTGATCTTGTTCATCTTTCAGATTCATGGATGTATTTATTTTCTATTTTTGATGCTATTGTAAATAGTATTTTATTTCAATATCATTTCATTGCTGTATTTTGAAATGCAATTTATTATTTATTTTTGTATTAAAATAATTATAGATCCACTGGAGTTTGCAAAGACAATATAGAGAGATGTCCCATATTCACTTTACCCAGTTTCCACTAATAGTAAATTCTGATATGACTATAATACAATATCAAAGCCAGGAAATTGAAATTGGTAAAATGTGTGCACAGTCCTTTTTTTTTCCTTCATTTTTTCCACCACTCTCAGTTTGTCTAACCATTATGTCATCAAGGTACAGAATTATTTAATCCTTACATCATACCTACTTTCCTCACATCCCAACCCCCATCTTCATCATTCCTAATCCCTGGCAAACACTGATTTGTTTTCCATCTCTATACTTTTGTAGTTTTGAGAATGTTGTATAAATAGAATCATCCAATATGTGAAATTTTAAGGTTGGCTTTTTCACTTGGCATAGCAACCTTAGATCCATCCATACTGTTTTGTGTACTAATAGTTTGGGGCTTTTTTTTGCTGCCTGGAATTTCCTGGTAGAGAAGGACCATGATTTGATTAAAAGCATAACTATTAAAGGACTTTGGTTTGTTTCCATTTGGGTGTTATCTCAAATAAAGCTGATATGAATATTAATGTTTTTGTGTAGACCAAGTTTTGATTTCTGGCATAAATAACCAGGAAGGCTATTGTTGCATCTTATGGTAGTTACATTTTTTGTATATTTTTGGGTTTTTTAATTTTTTTTATAGATATGTTTTGTTGTTGTTGTTGTTTTGAATTTATTTTTTTATTTTACCAGGAGGTCCTGGGGATCGAACCCAGGTCCCTCCATATGGCAGACGGATGTCCAACAATTTGAGCCACATCAGCCTCCCTAATTTTGTTTTTAAGAAACTATTTTCCAGAGTGGCAGTACTATTTTACATTCCCATCAACAATGTAGGAGGGATCCAGTCTGGGCATCTTCTAAGGCATTTGGTATTGTCACTATTCATTATTTTATCTGTTCTTATATGTGTGTAGTGACTTCCTATTCTTTTCTATCTTCAATTTTAGCTGTTCTGTCTTTGGTATCACTTATTCTTTCTTTGGTCATTTTGAGTCTGTTGTTGTATGCCTCAAATGTGTTTTTGATCTCACCTATTTGCCTTTCATTCCCATGAGCTCTGTTACTTTTTTGTTCAGGATTTCAGATTCTTCTTTGCAGTCACTCAATGTATTCTTGATGTCATTTATCTCTTTAACCATATTGTCTTTCAACTCATTAATTTGATTTTGGAAATTTGTGTGCATCTTGCTGATTAGTTCTCTCAAATTCTGCATCTCTTCTGGGGCTTTGATATATTGCTTTTCTTGAGCCATATTTTCTATTTTCTTAGCATAGCTCATAATTTTTTGCTGATATCTAGGCATTTGATTAGGATATAGTTTACTCAGATGCTCAATTTATTTCTCTTTTGTAGGGATTTAGTGGCAGGAGGCTGTGGGTTACCACTGCTCTTTGATTCTTGGCTCAACCTGGATTGTTATGATAGACCTGCTGCTTGCTCAAAATTGGGCACTGGACCCAAAAATTGGTTGTAGAGTCACTTCCTAGGGCTTTGGGTAGGGAGGGTATAGAGGCCATAAAAACCCTCTCCTACTTATTTTAAATTTTATTGTGTGCACTTCCTTGATCTGCCAGGAAATAGCATTCTTTGGCAGCTCTCAGTTCAATGCTTGGTCAGAGTGTATTTGTTGCAACACAGTCTGGATCAATGTGATAGAGCTTCCTGTCTGGAGGCTAGGAGCCTTGTAATTGAAACTTTCTCTGAGCCAGTTCTCCAGCCTTTTCTGGCAGCCCCCTCCCTTTTCCCAGCTAGAAAAAATTTCCACTCCCCTCTAAATCCTCAACAATCAGTCCCAGTTAGTAGAGGAGATTGGGAGGGTTGTATATCTTTAGCCCCTTTTAGGCTCCAAGGCAAACAATGGTGCAGCCCTACCCAGCCTGGAAGGCAGACCAAGTTTGTGAGTCAAAAGCTGAGTCAGCCTTAGGCTGTGTCCCTCTCTCTCCCCTTTCCTGCGGCATCCTTAACAATTAGTTCCAGCTAGAAGAGAGGGAGATTGTGAGGGTTGGATTTCTCCAGTCCTTTTCCAGCTCCCAGCATAAACTACTGTGTGGTCTCACCTGGCCTGGAAGGGCTCCTGGGACACAGCAGACCAAGCTTGTGGGTCAGAAGCTGAGTCCACCTTAGGCTCTGTCCCTCTCTCTCCCCTTTCCTGGTGTGGTAAATCCCTGGAGCCACTTTGTCTGTAGTCGCAGACCCAGAGGCCTGAGAATTTGAAAGTGTCTTTTTTTATTTTGTTGTGGGTAAATATCAAATTTTTCACAATACAAACCAATATTTGTAAACAGATATATAGGCATATATGTGCATTTGCTTACATAAATGTCATTATTATTTTTTCATATATGTTTTAAAAGATGCTTAGATTACATAAATGTTACATGAAAATTACAGGGATTCCCATGATCTCCACCTCCCATACTTCCCATAACATCTCACATAAACATCTTTAGTGTTTTCTGGAGGAGAAGAGATACTTCTGTCTTACTAATCTGCCAGTGACTTCCCATTGTTTTCTGATTTCAGTTCCCTAATGGCCAATAGTCTAAAGCCTAATAAAAGAAGGGATTTCCTCACCCAGGAACTCATAACCTAGCCCAATGTAGTTCCAATCACAGAGGACCAACTTGAATGCCATTTCTGAACTTTGGGTGCTTGTCCTATTTCCAGGATTACAGCTCCTCTTCCAGGCAGAATGTCTCCTGTCCATTTTTTTTGCCATGTTTCCCAAGCTCTGATGTAAAATGAAAAGGACTTGCAGGGGAATATAATTCTCTGTTTAATCCTGAATGAAGCCTTGTAATTAGAGGTGTTTATGACTTCAGTGGAGCCTGGTCTCTGCTTTATATCCATTGAATTTACTGTCACACATGCACACAAATGCATGCACACACATATCCATGGCAAGGAAAACTTTTAAAAAACAAAATAATACAAGAGCCCTTTAGCAACTTTGCAAAGCATGCTTCTACTGTTAAATCATGGTAGAATAATTTTAGATAAAATGGGAGGAGTAAAGTTATTTCTGTGAACCATTTTATTTGCAACCACTGTACTTACATAAATGCATGGTATGAAAAATGATAAAACATGGTACAGGGAGAAAATCCAGTAGGCATTGGAGAAGGTTCCCCAGAGGGCAGCCAACATAGAGGTTGCTGTGGAGTCTAGAGGTCCAGAGTTTGTACCTGCATCCAATCACAGATTCTCTGCTTTAGTCAGTTTTACATAGAGATTTCAATTGTTTAAAGAGCATGGGTCTTTTTTTAAAATAAGAAGTTTAAAGCCAAAGACTCAACTTTTCCTTCCTTGTCAGATGAAGAAACACACAGAGAGTTTCAATAATTATCCCAGGCCCAAGTACTCAACATTAGGCAGAAGTGGGCCTATAGAAGGGCTCCTTGTAGTCATCGACTCCTCTTAGACACTATATATGGGTTTTCTGTATGTGTGGAAACAAGATTCCAGGGAAAAAATCGTTCCAAGGAAAAGTATCATTTTAATCTATGTGTAAAAGGAATGGAATATAAGCACAAGTAATGTTTATTGCTCCAAAAGGTGTCAGGAAACCACGTGAAACTTTTGTGAAAACAGAGAAATGAAATAATGCATATTGCTAGCTTTATATTAATTTACTTTAAATTTTTGCATATTGTGAATATGTGAATATAATTCTAAGAATATTAACAAGTCCTCCTAAACACTGGATTTTATAGGGAAATGTGTTGTATCTTTGCATCTACAGAATTGTCTCCTCTAAAATCTTAGCTTCATCACAGTCACCAAACAAAGCACATTTTCTACTAACAATTAGCTGAAAAGAAATTTGTCAAAATTAAATTTCCCATTTAGAGAAAACTTCTATATATACCAACATCACTGACCTACACTTATTTTTTTGTAAATCATAAGTGAATTTCAAGGCATTTCATATTTGTATTGAATTGTTTCAATACCCATTAAGGGTACCTGGAAGTTTTATTTGAGTAGTTTCAATTTTCTTAAATGGAACCATTAAAATGATTGTTATATCTTGCCTATCAGACTGGTTCAGTGGTCTAATGAATATAATATTTATCTAGAAATACATACTTTGTTACCATTGTCCCAAATTTAATTACACGCTGAGGTAGGGAATGAGATAAAAAATCACAAATGAATCCACATAAACAAAATCACAATCAAACCAACACTATCTAACAGATTATCTGATCATAAAACCTACTCAGATAATACTTTCCCATAACTAAGAGCAAAGAGTTCCCATTCTAGATATATTGCTATGAAAATATTAACAGTTAATGAAACCAAGAGACTGACCAGAGACACTTAGTGTGTCTTCAAAGAATATGGAGTAGAGGACAAAAGAACAGTCTTAACAGGAACTCGGTCTTCAGCATGTGCAGTATTTGTACCTACCTGTTTGGGGGTTGGAGCCCTAGAGGCCTAGTTTAGGTTGCAGGTGCTGGGTGTGGGGTGGGGCAAGAGGGTGGGGTAGAACAGGCCTCCCAGGAAGCCACCACACAGACCAGGCTGACCTGACCAGAAACCCAGTTCCCTCTCCCTCTTTAAGAACCAACCCTACTTAACAATCTGGTGGCAGTTATAAATCATGCCACTGTGAACATCAGTGCCAACTCCATTTTTGGCTTTCTGAGGTACCACCACACCATCTTCCACAGCATCAATGGTGATGTGTGCACTCATCTCACTGGCAGAGAATGAGTGATTCAATGTCTGCCTCCACATACTCTCTACCACTCATCTTTTATGTTTGAAGTTTAAAATTTGGGGATTTTTCTGGGTGAGGTACATTAAAAAAATAGAGACTTTTTACCATTTGGACATCACAGATCCAGATGCTCCAAAAAAGTTCTCTCTCTTTTCTTGTTTTAGGATACCTCTTGCTACTATCACAAATATTTAAGTCTTGTGTATGCTTTATTCACTACCATGTTCTGATATTGTCTTACAATGTTAAAACACAGGACTCACATAGTGAACTGTGAAAGCACTATATGGATTAATTTTGAATAGTAACTAAAATACATGTTTATTCACTGTTATATACTGATATAGACTTAAAAACAATGTTGAAAAACACAATCCACATGGTGAACTGTGAAAGCAATATATTGATTAGTTTCAAAAACTAACTAAATTATATGCTTTAATTACTGGTATTTACTAATATTGACTTACAATTTTGAAACACAGGATTCATACAGTTAACTGTGAAAACACAATTTTGATTCTTTTGGAAACTAAAAAAATGTTTTATTCACTTCTATGTACTGATATTGAATTACAAACAGTGTTAAAACAGAAGATTCAGTAAGTGGATGTGACTCAAGCAGTTTATTGCCTTGTAATAACTTTGGAGTTCCTGGGTGTGGTTCCTAATTCTCCTTAAAAAGACAAACAAAAGTAAAACAAATGAAAAAATCACCTCAGCAGAGCTGATGTGGCTCAGTGGTTGAGTGCTGGCTTCTCACATATAAGATCTTGGTTGCAATCCATATCACAGTATTTAAAATAAACAATAAGAAACAACACAGGATTCACAGAGTGACCTCAAAACACTACTTTGAATAGTTCCCATAACTAACAAATATACATGCTTTATTCACTGTGATGTAATTTTATTGACTTAGCCTTACAAACAATGTTAAAATACACAAATCACTTATTGAACAGTGAGAACACTCTCTTGATTAGTTTTGATTACTAACTAAAATACATGCTTTATTCCCTGCTATGTACTGATAATGACTTACAAACAGTATTAAAACACAGGATTTACATAGCTAACTGCGAAAACACTATCTTGATTTGTTTCAAAAACTAACCATAATACATGCTTTATTACTTTCTATGTATGGATATTTAATTACAAACAATGTTAAAACACCAGATAAACACAGTGTACTGTGAAAATACTGTATTGATTGCTTACCAAATGAATGATAATACATGCTTTATTCACTGCTTTGTACTGATATTGACTTACAATGTTAAAACAAAGAAATCACATAGTGAAATGTGAAATTACTATTTTTATTAGTTTCCAAACTAACTCTAATACATACTTAATCAGTGCTGTGCACATATATTGAATTACAAACAGTATTAAAACACAGGATTTTCTTTACAAAGAAGAAGTACCAGGTTGGGTTAATATTAAACTAGACAAGCCTATATTCTTTCCTACTGAAACTTTATGTCTACACAAGGGTGCTTGCTAAGTTACACATACATTACATTTTAATCATGCTACAGAAACTAGTCTGAAAAATAGTGCTAAATAATAAAACCATGAAAATAGAATACCTGATTACCTAAAATACATGATACAAAAGTAATGAAATGCAATTATTTTAATTTCAGAAGAGTGAATTATAAAAATAACAAAATATGTATTTGGATATAAATACCTATACCTAAAATGGAAATATTTGATTTCTCTACAGAAATAATTTGCTCATTTTTCAAAGTATATTTGAATAATTTTATAATTTTAGTTAAAAAAATCTTTAAAACCTGACTTATTTATAGGGAAATCAACAATGAAACTTAATCATTTATTTTGGGAACCCCAAATGTTTTGAAGTTTGAAGGAAGATCTGACGTTAACAAGACCTATCATGGATGGTTTTTCCCTTGCTTGACAGTAAAATATATACACTCTAGAAGAACTGAAAATTTCTTTACATATTTTTTCAGCACAAGTATTTCTACTTATATAGAGTCATATGGATGCCTGAGAAAATATTGGTAGGTTATATTTCCTCTTAGTTATACGGATTAGTAAGAATATTCTTGCTATAGATGCTCTAGAGCACTTACACAGCACAAATTCCATAAAACTCTGAGGCCTCTTGGATAAGGCAAGAAAGCTGACTTTGAAAGTTTTAGAAGGAAATGAATGACACAAGGTATGCTTTGAGTATATTTAACTTGACTAACATCTGAGTTGATTAAGATGTGTCTTTTGAATTATGGGATTGATGTTGTTATCAACTACATAAAAAGAAAGTTTACATTAAAATGTGCTTTTTCTAGAAAGAAGCTCTGAACTACACATGTGATAAAAACAGCCTCATTAAGGCTTTGGGTTCCTTGCATTCTCCAGCCATTTGGGTTCTGATGAATAAGGAGAGAATTTTAACCAGGTGGGAGAGTCCTAATTTATTTTTCAAATGATTTTTTAATCAGAAGTTATTATTTAATTTGACTTTAGGCAGTTGGACCCAGGCCATCTGAGGTCAGGTTTACTTATTGTGGATATACAAAATTTCTGGATTTATAATTATTTTTCATTTTCAAAGGGAATATCATTTAATATATTACCATTCAGGGAAGGGTTTTTTGTAGTTAGACTGGGGGAGAGACTGACAAATGAACAAACAAACAAATAAATGTTCAATGAAAAATTATATTGAGTGATGTGAGGGAATAGTGAAATTGTAGTATAGGTTATAGGAAAGGCAAAGTATACCTTAGGTTGGGGCTCAATGAAGGGATCTCTGAAGAAATGACAAAACAGAGACTGAAGGAACATGAGTATGATGTGGGAAAGTGAGGGGATTTCCATGGAAATGAAGCATGATTATAGTGTTCAGTGCTGAAATAATAGCACAGCATAAATGTATTTGTATATTCCTGAGTGATGATTTCTTATTCAATCCTTGGATGACTGGAGGAGACCTAACTTAAATTACTGAATTTGAAGTAAAATGTTTTGTTAAAGTAGCATATTATATTAATCTTGATTGACAATTAGGTTAATCAGAGAATAAACCCTAGAAGAGGAGATTTTTTAAATAAATTTCTGGGATCATGAGTGTGGTAATGACTTGAGTTGTATTCTATTTTTGTGCCTCTATCTGTGAAAATAGAGATGTACACTGTAATTTTAGAGCCAACAGTGTTAGAAACTGAAGGAATTGAATATATATGTGAGATTGTCATGAGAGTGTATAGAAAAGGGAAAGAAAGGGGGCTACAATTCAGCCTTGAGATGTTCTAATAATATTGTTTGAGGAGTGTCTTGCAGAACACAAGAGGAAGGAGTGACTAGAATAGCTTGAATACCCTCAGGAGTCTGATACATCAGAGGTCTAGGAACAAGAAAGTTCCCAAAAGGTCTAGTTCTGTGGTGGCCATTAACGGAGGTGCTTAGTTCTCATCAAGACCAACTGTGTGATAAGGTTCATGGCTGGTTAAGGAGGGATCAAGGATACCTGACTTGCTGAGGAGAACTAAGTGCTTTAGGACTTGGAGCCCCATTTCACTCTGTTTACTCTTAAATCATAATAGTGATGCCTCTCTGTTTAATTGTTTACCTAAAAATGAAAACAACAGCCTGTTTATTGCAAATCATGATTTCAACTGCTAACGCATATAGTTTGGGATTGTTGAAAACAAAATTAACAAACTGTTAACCTAAAGAAAAACATCAATTTGGTAAATTTTAAACTACAGGGTGGAATTTGAACTGCAGAGCTAATGACTCCAGTGTGGTGCCGTGCCTTGCAAATAATTCTGGTAAACTTAAACCCAGTAAAGGGGAAAGATAAAGTAGATTTCTTTAGATCTTTAAAAGAAGTTAAACAGTGAAGTAAAGCAGAAACTACCGCTTTGAAGTTAGTTTAGGATCCTGATGACCTTTTTGTTTAAGATATTAAATTTTAACCACAAGTCTAACCACAAGTCTAGCGTATCTAATCTTTACATCAGAATGTTTACATCAGAGCAGGAACTGCTAAGCCACAGGTTACTGTTCCGTAAAAAGTTAACATCCTGTTACAATGGAACTGCAATATTGCACCTGTAAATCTTACATAACTACATAAAGAATGCTTACGCCTGCCAAATATAAGTATATAAAAACTGTGCTTGTCCTGCAATAAAGCATGCAGTCTGCAGTCGATTCTCACTTAACTCGGTGTGCGACTCATCATTCTCGCCGACTCCCTTAACCACCTTCAGCCTGCTCCCTCATGCCTCAGGTGGACCGCGGCATTTGGCGCCTGAACAGGGACCTGAAGGTAAGCTTTCTCTTTCTTCATTAAGGGATAGGATCCTACTAAGGGTGCTGCAGCCCCGCTGGTTTTTACCAGTTACCTTAAGGGAAGGGAAGGATAGAGTAGGGAAGTTTAAGTATGGGAAATACAGAATCAAAAGAATGGCGCATGTTTGTACACATTACACATCATATGTTGAAGGTCAGGGGAATGTCAGTATCTAACAAACAGCTAACTGATTTCTTTCATTTTGTTCAGTATATTTCTCCATGGTTCCCTAAAGAGGGAACTCTTAACCTTACTACTTGGCAAAAGGTCGGTAAAGAAATGAAGGAGTATTATAAAAAGGAGGGGCCTGAGCAAGTTCCTCATAATGCTCTCTCACTGTGGAACATGCTTAAAGATTGCTTTGATCCCACTCATAAGGTAATCTTTTTAGCTAGAGAAATAAAGTCTGCTCCACCTTCTCCAGCTCCTCAACAGGAGCTCGATGAGAAAAAATTATTTCATGGAGCATCAGCCCCTATTCCCTCAAAAGAAGAAGGTGTTGGAGGCTCTGACTCAGACTCTGAAAAGTCAAATGCAGACTCCGATGAGCTCTTACTGACAGAATATGATGAAGAATTAGAGGATGCTGCAGCTAGATATCATAATGATGAATTTACTTTCCCTGTGGTTAAGAAAAGGCCAAAAGGGAAAACTAAAAATAATCTTGTGAGGAAAAAATCAGATATAGGTTTTATGGCAGCTGTAAAACAGGCAAAAGCAGAAGGTAATCATTCACTTTCTCATATTTACCCTATAATACAAGGGACCCAAATAGGGGATCCCGCTGAATGGGAGCCTATATCGTTTAAACTATTGAAAGAACTTAAGATGGCAGTGAAAGATTTTGGCCCTTCTTCACCTTATACTATACAAATGTTAGAGATTTTGCAAAGTCAGTGGCTTACACCATTTGATTGGAAAGACACTGCGAAATCCTGTCTGGGAGGAGGCGCCTACTTATTATGGAAATCTAATTTTGAGGAAGGAGCAAAAACTTTGGCTCAGAGATATAGAAGCAGACGCCCACAGATTAGAATTACTTATCAAATGCTAACAGGAACAGGAGATTATGAAGGCCCAAACAGTGGTGAATATTAGTGGCTTACCCTCTTCTCCTACAACTCTCTTTCTGGCCATAATAGCTTTACTCTCGCTTCAGGTATCTGAAGTTAATTCTCAACAATCATATTGGGCATATATTCCAAATCCTCCTGTTTTTCATGTGTCATCTTGGGGATATAACTTTCCTAAGGTTTTTACTAATAACACTAATTTGCTGGGGGTCTACCTGATTATAATATTCCTCATAGAACTAGTGAACAGCATAATTTTACAGGCTTTTCTGATGCTGCACCTCTTTGTTTTGTTACTAATGGCCTTCCTCCTCCAGGATGTATTCCTATTTCTTATAGAACCTTTGTAACTGACTCACCCTGAAATCAGGCTGCTAAAATGCGAGGGTTAAGGGTTTTAACTTTAACATCTTTAGGTTATTTTAACTTTAATGATACTTATAAAAATATTTCCAGTGGGTTTCCTTCTACTCAACTGATTGAAGATTGTATAACTAAATATCCTTTTGAGGACAAAGATTTATACTGGAAGAACATAGATAAGGCTAAAGGGTTCCCTACTTGGCTAGAATGTGGATTTCATCATGCTGCTTTATTCCATCATCCTTATTTGTCTCCTCTTAAAATTTATGATTTCTCTATCTCTTCTCCTAACCGTAATTATCACAATAAGTTAGCATCAGAGCCTCAAAATTTTGCTCCTACTGTTAATAAAGATAATCCTGACCCTATACATAGATGGTATTCTAATGGATTTGTAACACCTATTTACCTTAGTACATCCATGAATCATTCTCATGTGTATTTCTCTTTATTTAGATTATTGGCAGCTACTGCTCCTATTATTTTGCAAAGACCTGTAGGAACGCCTATCCCGTACAGCGTGAAAGCTTGTGTAAACTCCCCATATGCTATACTCTTAAAAAATATCGGTAGTTTAGTAATAACTTCTGTTAGTAATGCTTACAAAATTACTTGTTATGGATGTTTAATTACTAATTGTATTAATTCTGGATTGCCAAAGAATTATACGATTTTTGTTGTAGTTCATCAACCCTCTCATATACTTTTACCTGTTAATATATCGGAAGCTTAGTTTGACGATCCTGGTATATATGTTATCCAACAATTAAAAGAATTGTCTCAACCT
>JAQZBX010095520.1:0-11904 GCA_029593785.1 Cabassous unicinctus
CCCAGAGGAGCAGACCAGTTTACAAACATAATAGATATCTCTTTTGGGAATTCATAAATAATATCAAAGTGCCACACCCTTCAACTCAGAGGAGAAGCTTCCACTGGCTCCACTAGGCACCTGGTGGCACTGCCGTTCTTAATACTTAGTCAGGATTTTACACATTTAGCAATAGTTTGATTATGTCTGACTTCTTGGGCTTGGTGGTGGGCTCATGGGGTCAAGAACTGTCTTCTGCTTCCTCTCACTGTTGTATCACCAGCATCTCCTGAGCTGTACCCAGGATAAGTGCTCAGCCTGATAAAGATAAGTGATAGAGCAGGGGGTGGTAAATATTTTTGTCTTTGGGGTCAAATGGTCTCTGTTACAACTGCTCAGTTCTGCTACTGTAACACAAAAGCAGTCCTAACCAACCCAGATATGAAAGGGAAGCTATGCTCCCATAAAAATTTATTTTCAAAACAGGCAGTGGGCTGGATTTGGACCACAGGTCATAGATTTCTGAACTCTGTGATAGAAGAAATAAAGAGAAAAACTGATTTGATTTTTAAAATATCAATATGCACCTTTCCTTGTCTATTTTTCATTGTAAAATATTAGCACTGAAAATGTGAACACATTCCACATCCATCACAGTGTCACCTGCTCCTCAGACTCCGTTCACAGCATCGTGTGGCCTTTCCATGCAGTTTCATTCATAAATAGGCCTTTTTAATCTGATAAATGGAGGTAGCACACAATACACAGCAAAACAAACACAGCATTCTAATGCTTAGGAATAAAAGAAGACTCACCAACTGTTCAGAGAGATGTAACTGCTAGAAAATCCAAATCATCAGCCATTTCCATATAATGCTGTAATCAGTTTTCATCCAGAAACCAGATTTTAAATGAGAATAACATTGAACCAGCTAAATGTTTCTCCATGAGTGTGGCTTAATTGTACTGAGAGTTCTGTTCAACATTTTAAGCAAGTGTAGTATAACCAAGCATAAATAGAACCAAAAATCACTTTTTAAATTGCTCCTCAAACACAGGTATATCTGGTCAAGCCAAAAAGTTGCCAGAGAGGAGTCGGCATAGCTCAAGTGCTGAGTGCCTGCTTCACATGTATGAGGTCTTGGATTCAATCCCTAGTACCTCCAAAAAAATAAAAGAAAGTGCCAGACAGCCTTCCCAGATGTGCAGTGCCCACTGAGAGATTCAACAAGCCATGTTGCCTAGAAAACCAAAATGCTAAAAAGCACTCATGCTTTTGATTGTTTTAGAAGGATTAAAGTCACTTTCCCACAATCTTTAGTAAAGTCAAGCTAAATCTTGTTTGGTGTAGTGAATTTAAAAATTAATATATTGATATGCTTATTATCATCTTTCTTTCCTTGCCTTGATTGCTGGAAAGATCAGAACTAGAGTGAATGTCAGTTGCAGTAGCTGACTTCAACTGTGGTTTCAATGTTAGTATTTAGTACATGTTTCTGTTTTACTGTAGTTATATTTAAGAGCCTTTTATTGAAAACTAGCTCTAACATTTTTGGAAATAGTGATGATATAAATATATTAAGATGTTCAATGTTTATTTGCTAATAACTTTATGATAACACATCTTTGAGCAGCATCTTGTTTCAATCCATATATTGAGCATTTGCTGATTTCTATAACAATTGGAAGTTTGACTCTAAGATTCACAGAGTAGGAATTTCTGCTCACATGGATATACTTGGGGTAAAAGAAGTTTCCATGCAGGTCTACCCACTGCATTCCCATGGTCATTCAACTTTCACTGCCTGGGCTGGGCCTAAAATCTCAAAGGGAGCTCAAGTCTTTCATAGGAAAATGATAGAGAGGTTATGGAATTCCCATAGGGAGATCATGGAACTCCTGTAGGGAGATCATGGAATTATCACAGGGAGGTCACGGTATTCCCCACCTCAGGTCTCCTGGGACATTTCACCTCAGGGAAAGGCACCTGTGCTCTGCTCAGAGATGTCAGCTCAGGGTTCCAAACCCCACCACATTGTGCCTACTGAAGAGGGACTCTTTTGATGCAAATCTTGAGCAAATTGTTGGGGATGGAAACATGTGCCCCACAAAAGGCATGCTCAGGCTGCACCATGGGCCTGTGGGTGGGCACCCATTTTTAATACAGCCTTTGGAGCCATGCCCACATGGAATGGGGTGCACCCCAACCCAAGACAGCTGATGTCCTTACCCACAAAGGAAACTGGGCACTGGGAGAAGCATGTGCAGTGGCCAGACAGTGTAAGCCAACAGAATAGGAGAAAGGGAAGGATGCACATTGCCACAGCTGGGAAAGCCAAGGACCCAGAGACTGATCAGTACCCAGGGGGAGGCTGGCCTCTGAAGCTAGCTGTGAGCCAATAAGTTGCCACTGTTCAAGCCAACCCCTGGTGTGGAGCTCATTTTAGCAGCTGGGAAACTGAAACACAACTATTTCCCCCATCTAAGTGCTCGATGAAAATGAGTTTTTAACTTCTGTTAAATAAAATATATCAAACATTTTCTTCTAGCAATTTCTTTCTTTGCTTTTCAGCTTACACCCTGAGACTTATATTTCCATCTAATTCTTTAAGGCTTTTATTTTTAACATTCAACAGTGAATACAGCTTGAGTTCATTTTGGAAAATTTTGTAAGATGTAGGGACTTAATGGGGCACCTTTGTGCATTCACCAGTTGTCCCAGAGGCACCTGACTCAGTTTCCCTTCCAGGGCCCTCTGTGTCTGCTCTGCTGTAACTTACTCCTTTCACTTGCTTTGCCTTCCTGGTGCACTTTACTACCCACCTGTGCAGATCCTCTATCTCCATCCCTGAGCCCTGACTGGGGTAAGCCCTGACTAAACCAGGGCATACCATCATCAGCCCATGGGCTCTAGAACTCTCCAGACTTCTCTTTCCCCCAGTCCAGAGAGGAGGAGGTGTGGAGGAGCCTCAGGACCCAGGTTCTGGCAGGAGGGTGCCTGGGGTCTCTTGGGTGGGTGTGACCAAGACCACCTGCCAGGCCCAGAGGAAGTCCCATGTGTGTTCTGCTGGGGGGCAGGGGTGAATCATGACACAGCCAGAGAAGTTGGGTCCCTGTTGCAAGATCCTCACCAGGTAGGTAGGGAAGGGGCACTGGGTCTACTTTCCCTTGGGACCCCCTCACAACCACCTACCCAGGAACAAATTGATGTGGCTGTGCAGGAGGTGAGCATAGGGGCAACCCAAGGCCAGGCTGCCCCAGTCCAGTCCCCTGGTTCTCTGCACATCACCCCATCAAGGTGTGAATGGACCATGCTGTGGCCACCTTCTCCCCTGCACTCCCCGCAGATCCTCTCTCTTCACCCCCAGGAATGAGCACACTGTTGACCAGATGGAAATGGTAGGTCCACCCCTGATCCTGAAGAGGGCAAGCCATCTGCCTCAGGGCTTCGAGTGGGCAGCCTTCCACCTCATTGTTAGGGAGCATGCCATCATCCCCCATGCTTGGAGATTGTGCAGCCTGTGCCCCTGCATTTCCCAAGAGCCTGGCTGCCATGCCAATGCTTGGAGAGGGTGGGACCTTCAGCCTCAGTGTTTGGGGAAAGCATGGCCACAACACAAGCATTTTGAAAGGGTGAGGCTGCCACTCCCACAGGCCTGGAGGACAAAAAATAAAGCAACAAATGAATCTCAGACCTTGAGAGCTAATGGAATTTGTCCTACTGGGTTTTGGACTTGTTTGGGACCCATGGCCTCTATTTCTCTTCCAGTTTTTTCTCTGGAATGGGAATGTTTCACCTATGCTTGTCCTGCCATATTGGAAACAGGTAAATTGTTCTATAGCATTCACTGGTCCATCAGACCATGTAATTTTGCCCCAGGGTGGACAATGCTTATAATTGATTTTGATGAGACTTTGTTCTTAGCATTGTTACTGAAATGACTTCAGGCTTTTAGGGTGTTGTGATGGAACGTGTGTATTTTGCATTTTGGAAGAAGAAGTCAAGGGGGTGGACTATTGGGAATTGAATTATGTCCTCCACAAATGGCATGTTCAGGTCCCAAACCCTGGTCCTGTGGGTATGAAACCATTTGTAACATGTATTAGTTAAACTGCATCCATGCTGAATGAGGGTGAGCCTTCATCCAATAGGGCTGAAATCCTTATAAGCAAGAGATATTGGACTTGGAAAGAGAAACCATAGGCAGCTGCCAGAGTTGAAAGTCAATGGAACCCAGAAGAGAAAGAAGATATCACCATGTGAAAAAACAAGAAATCCCAAAGATTGTCTGCCATCCAAAAATACTGATCCAGGAAGAAGCCTTCTAGCCTCTGAAACTGAGAGCAATAAGTTCCCATTGCAGGGGATGTATTTCAGCAGCCAGGAAATACAACATATGTGTTTAAAAATCCAAGCATGTGTGTCTTTACATACACAAACATCATTCCAACTTTTCAGTTAAGACTCATGCCTATGAATCATTCTTCTTTCATACTCCTATATGTAAACAGTCGTGTCCCATTGATCTTAGTGGCCCTTTGGTTTAAAGCATACACTGAAACATTTGGTTGGTTTTTTATATCTGTGTATATTATTAGAAATTACTCTATTGTTACTTATGAGAATAAAAGTTCCCATCATGTTAGGAAAGACTGATTGTCTTTTTTCCATGACAAGTAAGAACTGGATTTGGTTTTAGATCTGTTCTAACCAATCAACAGATCAGTAAATGTTTCATGCCACTTTACAGGGCTTCTATCAGGCAGCCAATCCTTACCCATGCTTCTGACTGCCAGCCAATCAGTGGCAGCATTTCTGACTGCCAGTCATTCAGCCTCACCCTTACTGTCCCCCCACACCCTGCCTGAGCTCAGTGTTCCCTCTTTCCTGGGTTGAAAGCTTCTGGCTCAACAAACAATCTTCAGGCTCTGATGTCCCCTTCCTTCATGGCTGCATCACCTCTTTTTCTTAAAGTAGCTTCTTAGAGGTATCTTAAGGTCTCTGGGCACTTATTTGAAGGTTTCAGCACTGAGATGCCAAAATCTTCAATGCTTAAGCCATTTCTAATATACTCTTCTGTATATTAGAAATGTTATATATAAATAAATTGAAAATAGATGAATGACCTACAAATAATAAATAAAACTACAAATCTCAAAATAAATTATAGGGAAATATTTTCAGGACCTTGTATTAGGCAATGGATTCTTATTTTATATTAGAGAGATATAGGTTTAAAGAAAAATCATCCATAAAATACAGACTTCTCTTATAACACTCTACTATTAACAACTTGCAGTAGTATGCTACAGTTGCTACAGTTGAAGAAAGAACATTTTTACACTTGTACTAATAACTATCATCCATGGTTTACATTAGGGTTCATTCTTTGTATTGTACAGTTCTATGGTTCCTTTAAAATTTTTATTCTAGTAATATATATACAGCCTAAAATTTTCCTTTTCAACCACATTGAAATATGTCAGTGTTGTGAATTATAATCACAATTTTGTGCTACATTCACCATCCATTACCAAAATTTTTCTACCAACCCAAGTAGATTCTGTCTGTACAACTTAAGCATTAATTCCCCATTCCATAACCTTACCCCAGCTCCTGATAACCTATATTCTAATTTCTGACTCTATGAATTTTCTTATTCTAATTATTTCATATGTGTCACCATATAATTATTGCCCTTTTATGTCTGGCTTATTTCTCACAATATGATGTCTTCAAGGGTCATCCATATTGTAGCATGTATCAGGTCTTTACTCTTTATATAGCTCAATAATATTCCATTTTATGTATATAACACATTTTGTTTATGCTTTCACCTCTTGAGGCACACATGAGTTTCTTCCACCTTTTGGCAATTGTGAATATGCCATTATGAACACTGGTGTGCAAATATCTGTTTGAGTCCCTGTTTTCAATTCTTTTGGGTATATACCTAGAAGTGGGATTGCTGGGTCATATGGTAATTCTATATCTAATTTTCTGAAAAACACCAAACTGTTTTCCACAGCAGCTCTACCATTTTACATTTCAGCCAACATTGAATAATTGTTCCCCCTTCTTTACTCTCTCCAACACTTGTGATTTTCCATTTTTTAATAGTAGCCATTCTAAAAGACATGAAATAGTATCTCATTGTGGTTTTGGTTTGCATTTCCCTAATAGCTAATGATGTTGAGCACTTTTTCACTTGCTTTTTGGTCATCTGTTAGGCAATGGGTTCTTATACTTCATAATGAAAGCAGGAGCAATAAAAGAAAAAAATAGATAAATGGAACTTCTTCAAAATTTTAAAATTTGTGCATTGAAGGAAATTTTCAAGAAAGTGAAAAGACAACCAACAGACTGGGAGAAAATATATGCAAACTATATATCTATTAAGGATTTATATAGAGAATATGCAAAGAACTCTTACAACTCAATAATAAAGGGCAAACCCATTAAAAATGGGCAAAGTATTTAAGTAGACATTTCTTCAAAGAAGATATACAAATGACCAATAAGCATATGAAAAGATGCTCAACGTCATTAGCCTTTAGGGAAATGCAAATCAAAAGCATGATGAGTTATCACTTAACACCCATTAGAATGGCTATTATTTTAAAAATTGGAAAATAGCAAGTGCTGGTGAACATCCATATAAATAGGAAACCTTGTACACTATGGATAAGAATGTAAAATAATACATCCACTGTGGACAACAATTTGGAAGTTCCTCTAAAAGTTAAACTTAGAACTACCATTTCACCTGGCAATCTCACTTCCAGATATATATCCAAAAGAATTGAAAGCAGGGATTCAGAAAGATATTTGTATGCCAATATTCACAGCACAATAGACAAAAAGTAGAAGCCAAATATCCACCAGCAGATGAATGAATAAACAAAATGTGATAAATACATATGATGGAATATTATTCAGCTGTAAGAAAAAATGAAGTCCTGATGCATGTGACAACATGGATGAACCCTGAGGACATTATATTGAGTGAAATAAGCCAGACAGAAAAGGACAATTATTGTATGATCTCACTGATATGAACTAATTAAAATAAGTAAACTCATAGAGTTAGAATCTAGAATATGTTAACAAGGGATAGAATGGGGGTAGAGAATGGAGAGCTGATGCTTAAATTTGCAGTATGTCTATTTAGGTTGATTATAAATGTTTGGGAATGGATAGTGGTGATGGTAGCACATTACTGTGAATGTAGTTAACTGTGCTGAATTATGTTTGTGAATGTGGTTCTAAGGGGAAGTTTTAAGCCTTGCACATTACTAGAAGGAAAGTTAGAAATCAAAACATGGGACTGTATAACTCACAACAATGTTGTGGATGATGGACGGGGGTTAATAGTACAAATATAAGATTGTTCTTTCATGATTATAGCAAATGTATGACACTATTACATAGTGTTAAAAAAAAAGGATGGTATAAGAAATAAATACACTTAATATAAAGTATGGACAATAGTTATCAGTAATATCTTAATATTCTTTCCTCAATATAACAAATGTACCACACTAATGCAAAGTGTCAACAATATAGGGATACATAGAAACACTGTATTTTTCACATGAATTTTCCATAAAAATAAAACTTCCCTAATCAAAAAATTCTGATAATTTAAGAAAGCATTATGGTAAATGAAAGAAACCATACACAAAGTACTATATATTCTATGATTCCATTTATATAAAAGGTAAATATAGATAAATTTATAGAGCTGGAATTAGATTAGTGGTTATGTAGGACTGGGGAATGATAGAGGGATTGAGAGGTGACCGCTAAGTGGTATGGGGCTTTTCTTCTTGGAATGATGAAAATGTTATAAATTGATTGTGGTAATGAATGCACAACTCTGTGATTATACTAAAAGTCATCGTACACTTTGGATAGATTTTATGGTATGTGAATATATCTCAATAAAATGGCTTTTAAAAGTTTGGACACACATTGTGGAGGTCCTTCTAGTCCAGTATAAGAAGTTTGGATTTTACTGTAAGCTAGGAATGGATGGGGGGTTTCAGTAAAGAATAACAAGGGACAAGCACTGACTCAGGTGCTAACAGGATCATTCTGGCTGCTAAATAAGAATGGAACACAGTGGCAAGCAGGTCCTAAGGCAGAGCAGTTAGGGACCTATCACAGTAGTCCAGGTGAGAGATATGGTGGATTAGAAAGAGCAGTAGCAGTTAGAGAAACCTGGTGGTCAAGTTTGGTACATATTTGAAGCTGTTGATGCTGGACTGATGTGGGGTAAGAAACTGACATGATCCTAAAATCCAAAAGATAGAGGAATGAGCAAACATAAGGGGGGAATGCAACTATGGACTAAAGTAGACATTATTTTCTAGTAATGGAAGAACTTGTAACATTGATATAAAGACAATGGTCACCAGGGATTCTGAGGGGAGGGAGAGGGAAGAATAGGTGCAACATGGAGCATTTTTGAGGCATTGGAATTCTTTTGGATGATAATGTAATGACAGATATGTCATTATATCTATCATTACAGATATAACTCCAATATATTTTCATCAATTGTAACAAATGTACCAAACTAATGAAAGATGTTATTAATGGGGTAAAGTGGGAGGTATGGTATATGGGAAAGCCCTATGTTTTCAATGGTACACATGTCATATAAAGATCCTTGAAAAATTAAGAAAAAAAATTTTTTTAAAGAATGTGACACAGAGGAAGAAGAATCAGTGTTGTCAGGCAAGGCAAGAGAAAGACTGAGTCATCATCAAACCTATTTGATATTTGAAAACATGGAAACAGATTCCTAAGGGAGAGTGCCTAGAAAGAAACCCATTTAAAAAATGATACATTTGTTTTCACCAAATGTTAAAACTACAAATCTGCAAAAGACAAACTCTAAAGGCAAAATACAGACAGGGAAAAATATTTGTAAACCTCTACTATGACAAAGAAAAACAGATATCTAGAATATCTGATATCAGGAGTGGATGAGGTTCAAGTGGTTGAGCGCCTGCTTCCCACATGGGAGGTCTGGGTTTGGTTTCCATTGCCTCCTATAAAAAATAAAAACAAACAAGCAAACAAATGAAAAAACCAACTCAGGGAGTGAATATGGCTCAGTGGTTAAGCATAGGCTTCCCACTTATGAGGTCCTGGGTTCAATATCCCTGGCCCTGGTAATACACACACACACACACACACACAAAGAAAGAACAGATACCTAGAATACATAAAAATAATTTCCAAAATTCTCAAAACTCAAATATATAAAAAAAAATCCTATAAGAAAATGGGCAAAATATATTAACAAACATTTCACCATAGCAGATATATGGATGGGAAATAAGTACATGAAGAGATGCTTGATAAAATTAGCCATCAGGGTAATTTAAACTATACCATTATGAGATTTAACTACACACTATTAAAACAATTAAAATATAAAGTGACAATACCAAATCTGATGAGAATGCAGAGAAACTGAATCTCTCATATATTGTTTGAGGGAATGTAAAATGTTATAGTCACTCAAACACTAATTAGCAGTTTTTTATAAAGCAATATGTACTTATCATACAACACAGCAAGTGTACTCCTGCACATTAATCACTTAGAAATGAAAACTTATGCCCAAACTAAATATCAGTTTGTACTTTGAAAAGATTAATCAAACTGATAAACCTCTAGTTAGGCTAAACAAACAAAAAATAGAGAAGATACAAATTACCAATACCAGGTATGGAAAAGGGGTTATCACTACTGATTCCACAAACATTAAAAGGATAATCAAAGACTATGAATGGGTAGGCAAGATGGCATCAGTTTAAGTGGGCACTCACCATCTCTCTCACAAAAGATGGCTGATTGGGGACAGGATCCTGCCCAAGTAAGCTGTTCTGGGAGCCCACAGAGTGGGAGCCTTTGGGGCATTGATCTGGAGGGAGCTTGACAGGGCGATAGATCACTCAAGATAAAACTGTGAGTTTTCAGCCCCATGCCTGGAAATCACAGATGGCTAAGCCCCACACTCAGGGCAAAGGGCCAGGGTGAGCCCTGATTCCTGCTGGCCACCCAGCAACAGGGAGCTTTCTCCTAGAGTAGGAGGGCTCTGGCAAGGGGTGGAGAGGGGCTTCCTTTCTGTGGGTTTGGTTGCCTGGATCCCCTTTGAGCTTTGGGGAGCACATGAGCTGGCTTGAGCTGGCGCCAGGCAGAGGGGAGAGGTGAATCTGCTGAGGAAGCTTGATTTACCTAACCTCCCTGGGACACAGAGCCTTGGACTGGAGAGGGTAGAGTCAACAAGTTTAATAGTTCCACGCTGAGGACTATCAGAATTCCAACTCCCCTAAGGAAGTCAGGCAGTGGGAAGTGCTTAGTAAGTTTCCTAGAGCCTATTTAGGGTCCCCTGGGAGGAGAGGGAGTCTAGAAGAGGGTTGAGAATCATTGCTATGCTGTGAACTCAGTCATCAGTGACCCATTTGAATTTCAAAAGGGAACTCAACCTGACCAGGAGAAGGGGAGGATCTACTCACACAGCCTGCTGAATCCTGCTGCCCTATGAGAGTCCAACATGTCTAAGGGAAAGTGACGGAGTAGATTTCTGAAGAACTTATTGACCCAATTAGAAAGGTAGCTCAGTGGAGGAGTTTCCACTTTCAATATATGAGGTCCCTAATTCAATTTCTGGTTTTGATTTCTATCTTGTCTATTCTGTTTTTTTTTTATGTTAGCTTTTTTCTTTCTGCCATTTCTCTTTCTCTCCTCATCATTCTGGCATTTTAAATCATTCTATATATTTTTCTCTATTTGTTTTCCCATTTCATTGTAGATACTCCACTTTTTTATTCCTATTACTCTACACTGCTTACATGAATTAAATATTCATCTTACTAAATCTTATATGGACCCTCTTCTAACTTTTATTAATATTAAAACTATTATCCTTTTTCTTTTCTTACCTCTTTTGCTTTCCCTGCAGCTAATCTTATTCCTTCAAGGGAACATAGAAAACAGCAAGGAAATAGGACAAGAACAAAGTGTCAAAGAGAAAACTTAACATGCACACAAAACCAGCAGCTAAATAAAACTCTACAGCAGAGAAAGAATAAAATCAACTGAATAAACCCATCAAGGTAAAATGATGACCAGAGGGCAACAAAAATTACAAACCATACTAAGAAACAGGAAGACATGGAACAGTCCAACGAACAAACTAAAAACCAAGAAGAGATGCAGAACACCAAACAACTAATCAAAGCTGTCCAAACAAATACCATGGGTCAAATTAATGAAGTGAAGGAAGAGATTATGGATATTAAGGACACACTGGGAGAACATACTGAAGAAATTGTAAATATACTTAAAAAGATAATGGATATGATGGTGATGAATGGCACAATTCAAGAAATCAAAAAGACACTGGAATCACATAACAGTAGATTTGAACAAGCAGAAGAAATAATTAGTGATGTGGAAGACAGTACATCTAAAATCAAACAGATAGCAGAACAGATAGATAGATAAAAAAAGAAAAAATCCAGCAAGGACTTAGGGATTTAAATGAAAACACAAAATGCATAAACATATGTATTATAGGTATCCCAGTGGGGAAGAGAAGGGAAAGGGAACAGAAGGAGTGTTGAAAGAAATAATGGCTGAAAATGTCCCAACCCTATTGAAGGAGATGGATGTACATGTTCAGGAAGCACAGCACACCCCAAACAGTATAAATCCAAACAGGCCTACTCCAAGACATAAACTTGTCAAAATGTCCAATGCTCAAGACAAACAGAAAATACTCAAGGCAGCAAGAGAAAAGAGAATCATCACATACAAGGGAAGCTCATTAAAATTAAGTGCTGCTTTCTCATCTGAAACCATGGAGGCAAAAATGCAGTGGTATGACATAGTCAAGGTATTAA